>PVHP010031694.1:0-20825 GCA_004024765.1 Zapus hudsonius | reverse complement strand
TGTCTCCATTGTCCTGCAATACTGCTCTGCTGATCGTCACCATCGCGGCCACCATGCTGGCCACAGCCGCTGCTGTGGCCTTTCTCTGTGTCTTCTTCGATCTTCCCTGGTTCCTCAGGATGGTGTGTCAGTGGACCCAGACCCGGCACAGGGCCAGGAACGTCCCCTTAGAGGAACTCCAAAGAAACCTCCAGTTCCATGCGTTCATTTCATACAGCGAACACGACTCTGCCTGGGTGAAGAATGAGTTGGTACCTTACCTGGAAAAAGAAGGCATGCAGATCTGTCTGCACGAGAGGCACTTTGTGGCCGGCAAGAGCATCGTGGAGAACATCATCAGCTGCATGGAGAAGAGCTACAAGTCCATCTTTGTCCTGTCTCCCCACTTCGTCCAGAGTGAGTGGTGCCACTATGAGCTCTGCTTCGCCCAGCACAACCTCTTCCACCAAGGCTCCGATAACCTGATCCTGGTCTTGCTCGAGCCCATCTCCCACAACAGCATTCCCAGCAAGTATCACAAGTTGAGGGCTTTCATGGCACAGCGAACTTACTTGCAGTGGCCCACGGAGAGGAGCAAACGGGCACTTTTTTGGGCAAACATTACAGCTGCCTTTAATACCAAGTTAACCCTTGTCACTGAGAATGATGTGAAAACTTAAGCACCTCAGGAAACCCAAGAGAAGCACCTGTCAGCTGGTTGATGGACATTGTGATTTTAAGGTAGAGCCTGCAGGTGCTTCTGTCTTATGATCTGGATATAAAATGTCCCCAAGGCTCATGTGTTGATGACTTTGGATTAACCTGTTGGTGGTCACACCTGAATGGGCTCCTAGGAGTTGGGGCTTAGGCAGAAGTAGGTCCCTGAGGGCATGCCTTTGAAGGGTATATTTTTCAAGACCCCCTTCCCCTCCTTTTTTTAGAGAGTCTGGCTACATATAGCCCAGGCTAGACCAGCTCACAGTGATTCTTTTACCTCCCAAGTGCTGGGATAACAGGTGTGTGTACTACCATGGACAGACCCATTTATTTCCTGATTATAATTTTTGGGTGTGTATGTGTGTATAAGAGCTCATATGTGTGAGTGGTGGGCACACACATGCCATCGCATGCATGGGGAGCTCAGAGGGCAATCCTGGGTGTTGGTCCTTGCCCTTCCATCTTGGCTGAGGCAGGGTCTCTCATTGTTTACTGTTTGCCAAGCCAGCACAGCCTTAGGCAAATGGGATGAACAGCACCACAGCGTCTGGCTTTATGTGGGTTCTGGGATCCAAACCCAGGTACTCATACTTGCATGACAAGTACTTTATGTACCGAGCCACTTCTGCAGCACCCTCCCCAAGGCCCATTTCTACCTCTGCCTCCTTCTCACTATGACACAAGGTGAGCAAGCCCCTCGACTACATGCTACCTCCACCAGGAAACTGCACTGCCTCAGGCCCCAGGGCGAGAGTCAGCTGACTTGCAGCTGAAACCTCTGAAACCATGAACCAAAATTAACACCTTCTCCTTGGTACATCTCAAGTATTTTCATGGTGATCCTCCTACCTCAGCCTCCCATTAAAGGCTTAAAGGATTAAAGGCGTGTACCACCACACCTGGCTCCTTTTTATTTTTGATTCACTGAATTAAGGTTGCATGTTCATGGGTGAGAAGTTATTTACCACAACGTGAGCAACTTTCCAGAGGCTATCCCACTGCATACAACGTCTCTCTCTCCCCCCGCAATCTAAATGATCAAATATTTTAAGATGGTATCAATATGTTTCTCAGAAAATGCTATCAGTATTGACGAAAATATAGAACTTAACATTTGTTAAATTTAATATTTGACAAAAATCTATCTTCTGTCACTGATTACGACATATATTGCTAAAATTGTGAAAGTTCTATCATAAGAGAGATATGTCTGTTTTGGATAAAGATTTGTTTGATTTTAAGTCCTCTGATTCTGGTGAATTCTGGTTGTAACTAGTAGATTCCAGCTTGGATAGGAGGGTGCCTATTTTACAGTCTTACAGAACTCAGAGAAGGGGACAGAGCTCAGATGGAAGACAGTTTGAAATAGGAGTGATTAGTGCTGAAACTTTTGCTCCATTTCTTACCTCTCCCACCTGCAGCAGCCAGGTGGGGTGGGAGTGGTCTGCAGGAGGACAGGGCTGGGCTCTTGTACCTCAGCATTATCAAGAAGGGTGGTGTATTGTTCTCTAGGGCTACCATCATAGAACACCTCAAACTAGTTGGCTTAAACAACAGAAGGTTCCAGATAGTGCTTGATGAATATAGGTGCTTGGTAAGTTTGGGAAATTTCCAGAATTGTAAGAAAATAAGACATCAGAAGTGGTTTGTGGTGAGGTTTCTGGCTTGCAGATGGCCACTTGAAACTAAAGTGTAATTAACCTGTTCCTTCTATAAGCTGCCTCTGGTGGGCATTGGGACATTGTCCCAATCATGAGAAGGTGATTGATATCATCATTTCTTTGATGCAACATCTCAAAATATAGATATGAGCCAGGTGTCGTGGTGCACGCCTTTAATCCCAGCACCCAGGAGATAGAGGTAGGAGTGTGACAGTCAGGTGACTGCAGGGATCACCCCTTCCAGTCCCTCCCCTTGAATGGGAGGTGTCTAGTTAGAGCTACAACCTAGGTGCTAAAACTGATTGGTCAGATATGAACCAATCAGCTGTCTCTCTGACTCACCTGGGGAGGACTTAAAACTAGCTTCCCTAGAGGAAGCCGGCCTTTGTTCCCCACATGGCCAGGCTGCAGAAGGGTCTCTGAATTTCCAGGCCTTAAGAAAGTAAGGCCTTCCCCCGCCCCAGCTAATGGCTGGGGGGGGGGGCATGCTCCAGACTTTTTCCCTCATGAACCTCTCCTTCTCATAATGGGAGCTTTCTGTTATCTTTTCTTGGGCTGTTTATTTAACTAAATACTATAAGTTTTGTTAACTCTCTGACACATGTTCTCCCCACCCTGGTAGCTGGAGAACTCTGTAACTTCCCACATGATGACTGGGAAATTTCCCTATCCAACTCCCCTTTTTCTAATTTACTAAATTAGAATAAATGTGTAATTAAAAGTTAATTCTGTCCCTGTGTGCAATTCTTTGGCATTAGAGGACAAGAACTCGGAATAGGAGGAGGGGGAAGGGAGGATTCCAAAACGCTCTCTTCCTGTGTTGCTTATGAATATTAATTATCAGCAACCTGTATCAGGAGGATCACTGTGAGTCCAAGGCCACCCTGAGATTACAGAGTGAATTCTAGGACAACCTGGGCTATAGTGAGACTCCACCTTTAAAAACCAAAATATACATAGATATAGATATCTACAACGTAGAGCAAGATTCTCAGATTTCCTAACTATGTCCACGCATTATGTGAGGACGGCGTGTATGTTCCATGCTGTGACCTGAAGCAGAGCCAGTACCACGACAAGACTGGCCTCCTTGCTCTTACCCTCGTAGACATTTTCCTAAAAGCATTTAGAGTGACAGTTTACAGAGTACAGTCACATTAAATCGTTTCCCCATGAAGACCCACAAGGCTGCCATGACCCGCCTTTCTCCCTCTGAGCTCACCTGTCTTTCTGCTCGCCCCCTTCCCTGAACTCGAGCCTACTTGCCTTCTATCTGTTGTCTCTCTCTGGTACCTGGAGAAGTCACCTTTCTACTTGGCACATGTCACTCCCCTCCCTGACCTCAGTCTTTCCCCTATGCATGCTAGTGTCTCCTCGCCATGCTCACCTCCAATCTTGCTCCCACAGAGGGCCTGCCTTGGTTTCCCTAATTACACACGTTTCTCCACTTTTTTTTCCACAGCACACATCGTTCTCAGTCAGGCTTCTCTAGAGGAATAGAACCAATAAAAGAGCTAAGGTGACATCTATATATTAGAAAGGGTTTTATTGCAATGCATGCTGGGAGACTGGACAGTCCAACAGTAGCTCTCAGCAAGCTGGTATCTTCTCAGCCTAATAAGGTGGATGCCTCTGCCAGTCCCACATCAGTTCTGAAGGCTGGGTGGACAATCTGTGATGTCCCCACTGGAAGGCCAAAGAAACTGAGTCTGATGTCAGCAGAGATAGCAGCAACCATAGCTGAACTCACATACACACACACACAAAAAAATTTGCTGGTACATGTTTCCATCCTCTGACTTCCTTCATATGGGTCCATTCCATTGTATGACATCACTCATGTTCGTGGTGGGTCATTATCCCACAGGTCAGTTCTTTCCACCCCAGGCACACAGAGGTATGTTTCACCAATCCTAGACATCTCGTAACTTGTCTAGGTGACAACCAAGGTCAACCATCACACTTGTCTCCCTGTTTTCTATATACTTCTACTTAGGAGAATGGGAGCAGCTCCATGTGTCGGCTGCTTCTTGCTGATGCTGAGTGGACACATGGTAGACACAGTGAAAGCTTGAAGGCACAAATGCCCGACTGACCACCATGCCTGTGAGCTCCTTCATGATGTCAGCCTAAAGGTCCATGACCCCATGCTTGTTACTCTAGCTAGAGAGAGCAGGGATGGGCCCTGGGAACAGTGCTGAGCCACCCTCTGGAGCTGCCTGGTTGTTGGACACTGCTTGTTGGCACTGCTACTGAGGGCACGGAGAACAAAGGGTTAAGGATGTATGAGTGAGGCGAAACCCCGATAATTCCGTAGGCATTTCCTGGCTCCATCTACCCTGACTCCCAAACCCCATGGGCTAGCCACAGGAACCAGCATTCCCATCTCAGCATGACTGGCATTGGGCATCAGACAAACTTCCTCCTACCCATCCCCACGGACCTTGGCTAGAATCACATATTTCCCGCCACTCAGGCCCCCCAAATGAGGTATTCTCAGGTTGTCCATACTCACCTATCCCAGTGCAGGCCGCTAACTCACCACCCCAATCAACCAATCCCCTTTTCTCTTCCCTATTCCCCATCCCCCTGACCTCCTATAAATGTAAGTTCCCCCAATTGAATAAAGAACCACGTGGATATACTATACACATCTGCTCGCATCTGTGTCTCGCCGGACCCCCCTGAGTCGGCCAGCCAGCTCTGTGGAGTCAGCCCCCCAGCTCTGTGGACCTGCCCTGAGACAGCGGAGTAGCAGAGCAGTGATCGGCCTTCGCTCAGCATCCACCGCTTCACTGTTTTCCCTCCAAGGCAGCTAACGGCGCCCCCGGAGGCGAAAACAACACCTGGTGACTTGCCTGGTGCAGTCCCAAAGTGAGGCCAGATGACTCCAGGTGGACTGTGCTGTTGAGGGGCAGGGATGCTGCCTTGCAGAGAGTCACTGAGCCCTTCCTTGCCTCTACCCAGAATGGCCTGCCACTCCTCCAAGAACCCAGGTCGAATCGAAGTGCTTTTTCTTAGGTCATAAAAATTACCCCTATTTCAGGCTTGTGATGGTTAGGTTTTGTTGTCAACTTGATCTTTTTAATTATCTTGGGTAGGTCTCTGAGGATGTTACAGGAAGGCAGCCTCTCAGTAGGGGGCAGGATGTAAAGAAGTTCAGAGAAGCTACAAGTAAACTTTCCTGTGTGGACCATGCAGGAAGGAAATTCCCAAGACTCAGGAAGTCATTAAGTCTGGGTTAAGGTTGCAAGACCCCACCCTCAGGCTATATAAAGGGGAAGAGATTCTCTCCTTGGCCCTCCTTCTGCCTGTTCCCTGTTCTGTGTGTGTGGTGTAGGTGATGGGTTTTTCTCTCTGCTTGGATCTGTGAAAGAGGGCCAGCCTCTTTCGCTGTTACGAAACTTCCCCTCAATCTGTAGTTTCAATAAATCCTTTCCTCCCCAAAACTGTGCCTGGTTTGAAGATTCATCCCAGTAGTGTGTGGCTGACTATGACAGGGCTGGAGAGATGGATCAGCAGTTAGAGCATGTCATGGTTTGATCCAGGTGTCCCCCACAAACAAATGAATGTGTTCTGATAGATCGATCCTCAGCTGATGGCAGTTTGGGTTTTACAACCTTGATGAAGCTGTGTTGTTGGGGGTGGGCTTTTGGGGTTATAAACCAGCTTCCCTTTGCCAGTGTTTGGCACACCTTCCTGCCACTGTTTCCAGTGCTGTGGCAGAGGTGATGTCCAGCCCTCTGCTCATGCCATCGTTTTCCCTGCCAGGATGGAGTCTCCCCTTGGGTCCATAAGCCAAATAAACCCATTCCTCCATAAGCTGCTTTTGCTTGGGTTCTTTCTGCGCAGCAACTAGAAAGCTGACCACAACAGGGCATTTCTCTGCAAAGCCTAAGGACCCAGGTTTGATTCCCCAGGACCCATATGAAACCAGATGCACAAGGTGGCATATGCATGTGTCTGGAGTTTGCAGTGGTTAGAGGCCCTGGTGTGTCTATTAATATTCTCTCTCAATAAATAAATAAATAAATAAATAAATAAATAAATAAATAAATAAAATAAATACTTTAAAAAATTACCCCAATTTGATCAGCTCATATTGTACACGTGTTGAAATATCACATTATATCATATAAATATGCTAAAGTTGTAAATGTATTTATTTCAAAATTTAAAAAAATATGTTTATATTAAACATTTAAAAATATATTTTAAACATATATTACCAAGAAAAAATAAATATATGAGATGATGGACATATTATCCAACTTGATTTAATTACTATACAATGTATAAATTTATAATAATATTACATTTTGTCTCAAAACTATACAGTTAGTATTTTTCAATTAAAAATGAAATAAAGAGCCTTTGAAAAAGAAAATTCTGGGGGTAGAAGAGGGTGATGGCATGTTGACACCATCTGTTAGAACCTCTGGAATAAACGGGAAAGTTGGGTAACAGCCGTCAAAGAGGTGGGTGAGGGCTAAAACCTCTCGTTTACTAGCTAAGTATAGCAGGAAGTCACAAAGCAGAGCAAAGGAGAATTCCAGGGTGGATTCTGGAGGGACCCAGTGAAGAGGAGTGGCCAGAGCCACACAGGACAGAGAGCCTCAAAACCCAGCTCTGTAATCATGGCAACAGATTCTCTAAGGAGAATACAGGAAAGACACTGGGAAAGCCCTCTCTTCTTGGCGCCTGTCATTGTAAAGTCACCTACCATGGCTCGGGGAATTTTGTGGAAGAGAGGGCGGAAAGATTGTAAGAGCCTTGGTGGGGGAGAAGATCCAGAGGCATTAACCCCCCCCCCCACACACACACACTGTCTGCTGCTTGCACAACTCATAGCCCTCCATCCCAAGGAGCTTTCCAGAGCAACCCCACACAGGAGGGTCCTCAGTTGAATGGAGGTAAGAAGGAAGGAAACAGTGGTGGTACTAACACGTGACCTACTCATACAAAGTTTCTACTTATTAAAAACATAAACGTGCCCTGCTGGGTTGGTAGCTATAGTCCAGCCCCTCCATGAACCACATTCAAGTGTGGGGGGATTGGGAGGGGTCGAGTATATACTGAAACCTGGCCAGAAGAATTCCTCTGGATGCAGGGAAGAAACTGGACATCAGAATGGCGTCGTCATCAGTGAAGGGGAACCTGGTGGGAGCATAGACACAGGCTTTAAGCAGCATGTCGGGCATCAGGGAGGACCACCCGAGGAGGACCACCCAGAGGAGGAGCAATCATTCATAAGGAACCTGAAGAACCCCATTGGCTCACCAAGCCAGACTTGACTGGGGTCATTTCTTTGTCTGTCATTGATGTCCTATCTGGGATAAATAGATGTCTGTCCATCTCCCCAGGAACAGTCACGCAAGACAGAGTTACAATCATGAATCAGAAAGAATGGGGCCATGGCAAAGATGGGCTTGGCTGAGAAAAGGGAGCTAGAAGTCCACAGTGGTGGTGATTTGGAGGGTGATGGGTACCAGCTTTCTGATTCAGAGATGCCCACTGTTTCATGGTGTCGTATACGGGGTGGGGGGGTGGGGGTGAGTTTCCTAGACCCCATCGAAGGTTCAACACCCATTCATAGAGGCTTCAGAACCTAACACCACTACTTTGGGGCTTAGGGTTCAACACAAGAACGGAAGCAAACATTAAAACCATGGACACTGGGGGGGTTTGGGGGAGGGGGACGCTACTCAACCCACCACTCAAATTGTGCACGTGTCGCCATCTCTAATGAGTTTATGGCAGGAAAACAATAAAGCTTTCTTTGGAAGATGGAAGGATTTGATGGAAGCTTCTCGGAAAGCCAGAGACACAAAGAAGGGAGATGCGGGCGTGAGAGAATAAGCAAGAGACATCCACGGAGGGTGGGATTTCAGTGGGAATGGGGAGAGTGTGAGGTGTTTGCTTCAGGGTGTGGGAGGCAGGGTCTCGTGTAGACCAGGCTGGTCTCAAACTCTTGGTAGCTAAGGATAATCTTAAATTCCTGATCCTTTTGCCTCTACCTCCCAAGAGCTGGGATTACAGCCACCACTACTGGTGGACATCGGTCCTGCTACTAATTAAACTTCTGAACTCCTGGGGAGGCTGGGGATCATGTTTTCTAAGACTGAATAGAGAGGAGCCAGCCTCGGAGGCTGGACTTTCACATCCAAGCCAACACTTCCAGAGGAAGGAGATGCTTAGTCTCCCGGAGTGTATGACCAGAAGAGAGTGCAGGATTGCCACTTGAACACTGGGGTTCCCACCCCTCACCCAAGCATTCTTAGGTGAACTGGGAAATGTAAGGGTGACAGACAGTGAGAACAGAACTTTCTGGTTCCACAGCTTCTTAGAATGCCTGGAGGAAGTGCCTGGCCTCAGCGATTAAAGCTTCCTGGGCAGTGTGGGTTTATAATACATCTTTGTTCTTCCTTGGCTTTTGACCGAAAGTAAATGAAAATTTCAGTCAAAAGCTTATTTCATAACCATGAAACCAGCAGATGAGAAGGGAGAATGAAAGTGCTGGTAGGATGTTAATTACAAGTCAGAGGAGCAACCTAACAAACACCTAACAAAAACAGAGAGAAAGAAAGAACATCCAGGGCTAGAGAGATGGTCCAGCAGTTAAGGTGCCGGCCTACAAAGCCTAACACCCTGGGTTGGATTCCCCAGTATCCACGTAAAGCCAGATGCTCAAAGTGGCGCATGCATCTGGAGTTTGTTTGCAGTGGCTGGTGGCCCTGGCTCTGTATGTGTGTCTCTCCCTCCTTGCAAATAAATAAATAAATAAATAAATAAATAAATAAATAAATAAATAAATAAATAAATAAATAAAATGAATAACATTTTTTAAAAGAAAGAAAACACTAAATTTGAGTTAAATAATCAACAAAAAGGCATAAGCATTCTTAGGGATAGAGGAAAATGCAGAGTATAATTTTATGGATTTGGGGTGATTGGTTCAAAGGCTACTTACATGCAATAGATCTTAGAAAAGACTTGGTCATTGGTTCCCGGGGGAAATGATGTTGGAGAGGTGTATCTAATAGTGAAGCTTTGGAAGCAATGCAAACGCCCAATAATAGAAGAGCAGCTGTGTGTGATATAAATTATTATGCGGGTTGTGGTGGTGCCTGCTGGTAGGATATTGCTGAAGAGGCGGAGGCAGGAGGATTAGGAGTTGGAGGCCAGCCTGGGTTACAAATTTAGAAAAAAAATATACTAGAACTGCATTGTAAATAAATAGAATAGTATGTAGGCAATAGTAAAAAAAAAAGCTGTGGGTGAATACTTACTACATGAAAAGCTATTTATGATTGTGGATTAAGCTGGGGATAGTGGTACACACCTGCAACCCTAGCACTCCGGAGGCAGAGGCAGTGGATGGATCAGGTCAAGACTATACTTGGATGGATAGGAAATTCAAGGCCAGCATGAGCTACATGACACCCTGTCTCAAAAAAAAAAAAAAGAAAGAAAGAAAGAAAGAAAGAAAAAAGGAAAGAAAGACAGAAAGAAAGAAAGAAAAGTAGATTAAAATATAGTGCACATAGTATGATTCTCTCTCCCTCTCTGTATGTATATGCGTAGATACAAAAATTTTCAACAACTTGTTAGTTGGCATCAAAAGCCCAAAGCATCTGAGGGCCTTTAATCCCAGCACTCAGGAGGCAGAGATAAGAGGATCAGTGTGTGTTGGAGGCCAGCCTGAGACTACAGAGTGAGTTCCAGGTCAGCCTGGGTTACAGTGAGAGCTTACTTCAAAAAGAAGGAAAAACATAAAGAAAAAAAGCCAAAGGCATGTTCAAGGTTTAAGAGACATCCGCATGGGTGCTGTGAAATGACGTTGGCATGTGTCTATGCGGTGGGTGGAGCATTGTTAATTAGATGTATTCTTTTCATTTATTTATGGTCTCTGATTTTTCTTACCAAATATCTTATTCAGATGATTCAACATTCAAGGGTGAGGAGTCAGCTCCGTGGGTGCAGTGCTTGCTGCACCAGCATGAGGACCTGGCTTGGAACTCCAGCACCCACCTAAAATGCCAGGCACCGTGGCCTGTCTGCAACCCAGCGGTGAGGTGCAGAGACAAGAGAGTCCCTTGGGCTTGCTGAGTATCTAGTGTAGCCAACCTGTGGAGGCCCACTCCACAGGAGGGAAAGATGCCTGGTACTGGAGACCTAGTCCAAAGTCTATAGTGGGGGAGGTCATGAGCCCTAGGGGAGTGACACCAGCTGTCATCTGTCTAAATGTACATATTATGCCAACCAAACTGCCTTACAAGCACTTTCTTTAAGATAAAAGAGCTTACCCACATGATAATGCTCCTCTCAGTCTTGTCTAGAGAAACTTCTCTTTTTCTGATGGCGGTGACCGCTGGGATAACTCAAAAGACACCCTAGTGCTGAGGAGAAGTGACAGTGGAGTGTTCAGCACTGGGACATCACCATCACACTTCCCGAGGCTCAGGGTCTATTGGGGAAGAGGTGGTGAGTTCATTAGGTAAGTGGAGTCACCGCACCCCCAGCAGAGGCCAGTCCAGCAATGTGACCGCCTGTGTGCAGACTGGGGAGCCAGAGTAAACCTCTGTCTTTAGAAAGCTAGTGTATTGTTTGTGATGATGGAACGCTGCCTACCAGGGAAGGGAAGAAGTGTGGCTGTTTCGCATGTCATCCCACTGTGAGAGGATCCTGGACCTGCTGCTGAAGACTCTCAGCTTTCCAGGCAAGATGGTGGTGGGATGCTGCCTCTGTGGGGGCTGGAAAAGGAGACTCAGAACAAGAAAAAGAAAATGCAAAAGGGCTTTGGAAACCCACAGAGGAAGTGAAAGGATACCTGAAATGTACAGGGCAAAAGACAGGTGATCCTCCAAAGAGTAAGTCCAACAGCTTCGGCTGTAGCTCTCTGATGGAGGGAAGTGGAAGCCATTTTCAAAGGTACGTGAGTGTGGGACCCTGCTAAAGGGGCATGGAGGATGAAGGGTTTTGCTGAGTCTGGCAGGCTTCTAGGACTGTCTCCTTCTGATAAAGAAGTTGAGGCAAAGTCTGAGGGCCCCTATAAATCTTAGCAATCCTGAACACTCCGGCCCCCAGGCAGGCCACAGCTGTGCCCTGAGATAAGCAGGCAATTCAAGGCCTAAACTTAGTCCAGCTGCAATAACAAACCTAAACAATAAGGTTACATTTCCTCTGCTGATATCACCATTCTATACATGTCTATTATACATGTATAGAGTCATATAGGCCCCTCAATTTATCTATGCAAAATAGGTATCCAAAGGGTACTGGACCCTACCAGTCAAACTCATGAGATGTCCACAGATCTTGCCTCTACCAATCTCCTTGTTTCCTATGCTTCTACCTCTGACTTTCCTCTATATAAACAATTGCTCTCTATACGATAAATGAGAACTGCCCACTGCTGCGTTCTCCCAGGCAACTATGCCCGTCGGCTCACAGCTATTCCAAGCCTCTGCTCACCCAGCTCCATGGATGAACAGGGAGTTAATGCATGCTGCAACTTCCCCACTAACCCATGGACCCACACGTGAGGTGACAGATAGGCAGTATTAGCTCAGAAAAAGTCCAGTTGCAGGTTTTGGTGACAAGGATCCCTCCAGTGGAGGGGAGTCACTGATGGAGAGAAAGCCCACTTTGTCAAGGGGGACAACTTGGAGGCCAGTAGTGGGGTTCCATCCTTAGACAGAACCTATTGTTAAAAACAGCTCCTTTGGGGGCCTGAGAACAGGGAACAGCCATTGATCAGGGAGGCGCAATGTGACCCACCACAGCCCCTTGGTGAGAAAAAGCCCTGGAAATGAGCCTTGCCAGATGCTGACAGGCCAAAGGATGCAGGTGACAGGAGGCTTGTGCAGGTACAGAAGTGGATAGGGGACCCTGACCCCCATGGGAAGGATCAGATCTCGTCAGCTGAAAATAACCCTGAAGTTTAATAGCTCCAAGGCTGAGGGAGGCCATTGAATAGATAGAAGCCTGAGCCTTCTATCTGTTACGCGAGTCTACAGCACCCAAGAACCCTGACATCAGGGGTGTACTTGATACCCACGGTTGCATCCCTCCAGCCGGGTGATTAATTCTCTAGAGATCTGGAAAGTACAAAGATGGAGAAATAAAGGTGTACACTCAGCTGGGCACAGTGGTGCATTCCTTTAGTCCCAGCACTCAGGAGGCAGAGGTAGGAGAATCGCTGTGAGTTCGAGGCCAGCCTGAGACTACATAGTGAATTCCAGGTCAGCCTGGGCTAGAATGAGACCCTACCTCAAAAAACCAAACAACAACCCAAAAAAGATGTACACCTGATGCCTCATGGGAGACCATGGTGGACGGTGGCTTTCCTTTGAAGGAAGTAAGAGCCAGATGGGAGAGACATTCCCTGTGGTGAAGATGGGTGCTTCACTCACCACTGGGAGCTCGGTTCAACCTCAGACGTGTCCTGGAAGGACAGCGTCATCACCATGGCTACAGAGATGGACTCACTAGGGTTCCAGCACCAGGCATGTCAACAGCTGTTTTGAAAGTGACCTGATTTTGCACAGCAGCGAGCAATGGCATCGCTTGCCTTTGACTGAAAGCGAATGAGAAAGGCTGAGAAGCCTTAGATCGTAATCCGCCTGTGATTTGGAGACTAGAATCTGGCGGTTCAGCCAGATGGGAGTTCTAGAATGATCTGGCCCTTCCCACAGGCAAGCTGAATAGTCCTATGAATTCAGCAGAGGCCCTAGGTATGCAAAGAGGAAAAGCTCTGGTGGACATCAGACACTTGTCCAGTATAGACTTAGCAATCACATAAACCACATAAATCACATAAGAAATAGTCTGAGTTCAGCTGAGCCCCGCTCACCCTCCACTCTTACATCTGGCGGCCTCCGAGACCCATCTGTTCTGGTTTTAAATGTTGACTCTTGTGATTTGATTTCTTTTCACTACACTTATTTATGATTGCAAGCAGAGAGGGACGTGGAGGGAAAGAGAAAGAGAGAGAGAATATGGGTGCATCAGGGCCTCTTGACACTGCATATGAACTCCAGATGCATGCACCACTTTGTGCATCTGGCTTTACATGGGTACTGGGGGATTGAACTCAGGCTTTGAAAGTATCTGGAGTTGGTTTGCACTGACAAGAGGCCCTGGTGTGACCATGACTGACTCTTTCTCATTCACTCACTCTTTCTCTGCTAACAGATAAAGAAATAAAAATTTTGTTTCTGTTTTTCTTTTTCGAGGTAGGGTCTCCCTCTAGCCCAGGCTGACCTGGAATTCACTATGCAGTCTCAGGGTGGCCTTGAAGTCACATCTATCCTCCTACGTCTGCCTCCTAAGTGCTGGGGTTAAAGGTGTGTGCCACCACATCAGCATAAAAATAGTTTTTAAAGCCTAGAATCAAATAAAATGAAAGCATAACTTAGCAGAAGCTGTGCATACAACCAAAGCGGTTGTAAGAGGAATGTTTATAGCTAGAAGTGTTAATTTAAAAAAACAAAACAGAAAGCAAGCCTGTCGTGGTGGTGCACACCTTTAATCCCAGCACTTGGGAGGAAGAGGTAAGAGGATTGATGTGACTTCAAAGCCGCCCTGAGACTACATAGTGAGTTCCAGGTCAACCTGGGCTAGAGTGAGAACCTACCTTGAAAATCCAAAAAATCAAACAAACGAAACATAGGGCTGGAGAGATGGCTCAGCGGTTAAGGAGCTTGCTACAAAGCCGGATGACCCAGTGCCCACATAAAGCCAGATGCACAGAGTGGCGCATGCATCTGGAATCCGTTTGCAGTGGCTGGAGGCCCTGGCATGCCCATTCTTTCTGTCTCTCTTCTATCTCTCTCTGCTTGTAAATAAATAAATAAGCTTTTTTTCCAAAAAAATTTAAAAATGGAAATAAACCGGGCGTGGTGGCGCACGCCTTTAATCCCAGCACTCGGGAGGCAGAGGTAGGAGGATCGCTATGAGTTCAAGGCCAGCCTGAGACTACATAGTGAATTCCATGTCAGCCTGGACTAGAGCGAGACCCTACCTTGAAAAACCAAAAAAATAAAAATAAAAAATAAAAAAATCTGTGTTGCTGGGAGTGGTGGCACACGCCTTTAATCCCAGCACTCAGGAGGCGAGGTAGGAGGACTGCTGTGAGTTCAAGGCCACCCTGAGACTACATAGTGAATTCCAGGTCAGCCTGGACTAGAGCGAGACCCTACCTCGAAAAACCAAAAAAAAAAAAAAAAAACAAAAAAAAACTTCAATGGAAAATTTGTATCAAATTACATCTGAAAACCAATGGTCAAAGGGACATGGTTAGCATCCTTCTACATGCCTTCATCTTCCCAGTCACTGGGTGGGGGGCTGATCAAAAGGCCAGGGGGAGTGCAAAGCGTCTCCCCTCAGCAGGTCCACGCACCAGCTCTGGCCACCAGTCACCATGGAAGCATTTGGACTCAGCCAGGAACCATCTATGAATTATTAACACCTCTGCTGACCTGGAATTCACTCTGTAGTCTCAGGGTGGCCTCGAACTCACAGTGATCCTCCTATTCATGCCGGGCTAACACCCTAGTCTAGACACAAGTAGCTGACTGTAGTGACATTCAGAACCATAAAGGTCTTTTGAGTACAGATCCATGAGCCCAGGGATCAACAGGGGAAAAGAAACTCATGGTGTAATTCCAGTTTGTGTCAGTAGATGACAGTAAAGAGTGCTTATTTTTCAACACTTGACACAATTACTAATTAATACAATGTTCAAGGAAGTGCTTGAAATTCTTACAGACTAGACTGCCAAACGGAACAGGCAGGCAGGTTGTCTTGGTAAGCAACATCTTATTTTATCCTATTAAAATTATGATACTAGTAGTGGCTGGATGTGGAAATTGTAGCTATCTCAATAACTAAATCCTGGGTATTTATTTGTCTAAGTGGGTTAAGTTTCAGATATATACTTACTGGGAGGTTTGAACTAACGTTTGTTTATCAGCTTTTACCTTAATAACTGTAAGCCAAAATGAACCTTTTTTTCTTTACCAAGTGGCTTGTCTCAGGGTATTTCATTGCATTAAAACAGACTAATACAGGATTAAAAGTCAATTTCTCTTGCAGACCATGATGTGATAGAACTGGTTTTTTAAATATTTTATTTATTCATTTTCAAGCAGAGAGAGAGAGAGAGAGAGAGAGAGAGAGGGAGAACACCAGGGCCACCACCTTATGGGTCTGGCCCATGTGGGTTCTGGGGAATTGAACCGGGGGCCTTAGGCACTGGAGGCAAATGCCTTAACCACTGAGCCATCTCTCCAGCTCAGAACTGTTTATATTAGGTTTATTCTAGTTGTTACTCTGGGATGTTCTCCCTGGGTATTCATGTCTATTCCCTCAGATACTGAAACTGTTCTGGAGAGCTAGAAAATAAGGTGCAATTTTACATTTTGAAACCGTTTCCCTGGCTACATCCAAGCTGGCCAAGCCTTGCAAATGAATAGTTCTTAACAAACAAACCAAAAAAAGTTCACAAGGCCCCATGTGAAGCCATGCAGAAATGCTCTTGATCTCTGACTAGTCCTTAGAGCCCCGGGCTAATAGTATGATGCACAGAAAACCCTTGATAAATATTTGTAGGACTGGGTTTAAATAGATCAGATTGATTGCATGGCCATTATTCATTAAGACCAGCCAAAGACTGATTAATGTCCCCAGAGTCTTCTGACAAAGGTGATAAAAACATATTGCTTCCTTGTATCATCGGATGTCAGGCTAAACTTATCCTAATCACAAAAATGGACATGAAAACATCTGAAAATTTTTATGCTTTTAAATTAAAGCATCCTTTTATGGTTCAACTGAGCAAATTATCATTTTATTTAGTGACAAAATAATTGTGAGGTAGTAAAATCGATGGAGATCAATGACTATCATTAAGACGTTGGTTAACAAATATTTTGGCCAGACATTAGTATCCCAGCATTCTGGAGACTAAGACAAGGGGATCATTGCAAGTTCAAGGCCAGCTTGGTCTACACAGCTACACAGCAAGTTCCAGACCCATCTGGGTTACATAGAAAGACTCTGTGTACAAACAAACAAAAACAACAAAAAACATTGGGGGGGCCGGGAATCAAGATATTGACTTTCATTGATTTTTAGCAAGTTTGCGATCTAAAATGTATAGATCCTATAAATATCTAAAAGTCATTTCTTCATGTATATATTACTTTGATTTCTTAATTATTGAACTGCAAAATTGGTTTCATACAGCGGATCCTTCAAGTTAATGACTGTCAGTAAAAGGGTTAGATGGAGGCTGGTCATTTGAGTCAGTTCACTGATCTAGATACAGAGTCTTTGGGAGTCACTGATTTACATAGATCCGTGCTGGAGGAGGTGGTGCATGCCCTTCATCTCAGCACTCAGGAGGCAGAGGCAGGATCATTGCCATGAGTTCGAGGCCAGCCTGAGACTACATAGTGAATGCCAGTTCAGTCTGAGCGAGAGTCCGAACCTACCTCGAAAAACCAAAAAGAAAGAGAGAGAGAGGGAGAGAAAGAGAGAAAGAAAGGGAGAAAGAAAAAGAAAGGAAGGGTTTTAAAACGCAAAAAAAAAGAAAAAGAAAGGAAAGGAAGAAAGAAAGAAAGAAAGGAAAAACAGAAAGAAAGAAGAAATAAGAAAGAAAGAAAGAAAGAAAGAAAGAAAGAAAGAAAGAAAGAAAGAAAGAAAGAAAGAAAGGTTTCATCACTCACATGGAGACAGGCAGATTTAACTATTTTTCAGGAGTGGTGCTGGGTGACTGGAAGGTGTTTTCATCTTGCTTTTGCTGTGCTCTGTGTCCTTTGTGGGGTCCTTCCTGTCTGCCCAGACCCTGGCTTTCCTGTGTGACACGCTGAGCTCTGCTTCCTTGAAGTCTGGGTCTGGCCCGACCCTGGCAGACCATCTGGTTTGGATTAAGGTGTGGGAATAAGTGGGAACTCCCCTTGGTCTTACACCCAACAATTCTTCCTTTGACCGCTTCTTCCCGCTCTGCTCTGAGGCCCTGGCCCAGGGGTAACTGAATAGTACTTTGATTCTCCCTGTCCTCGTCAGTTTGGGCTGCCATCCCAAGAGCCATGGGAGGAGTGTGTGGTCGCTCAGTGTAGAGAGCTTGCCTGACATGTTCAAGGCCCTGGTTTGATCCCTGGCACCATACAAATAAAGAAATTGATTCTCACAGTGGGAAAGGGTTTTCTTTTTTTTTTCAATCTTTATTGCCCAAAATTAAACATATTGAGTAAATATTATGCTTATATTCCCATGTCCCTCCCCCCCATCCCCAATCCACTGGGTGTCCTCCTTGGTGGCCACACTGGATCAATCCATGTGGCAAGGGGTTATGGATAGCACAGAAGGCAACAAGGTTGCCCCCCACTTTATGAATTGTAGCTGAGGGGAGTAATGTCTCTGGGTACTCTCTCCCACCATGGCTCTTACAATCTTTCCACCCATCTTCCGCTCAGTTCCCTGAGTCATGAAGGGTCAGCTTTAAGTCTGTTTCATTGTTGTTGTAAAAGGGTTTTCTGAATAGGAGAGAATAAAACAACTCTAAACCTGTCCTCAGCCCCTCATCACCCTGGGATGGAACCCTAATTCCCTGCCATGATCTACAAGGCTTTGTGTGATCCTGGCAGTAACTCCTCTCATCTCTTCTCACGCCATGCTAAGACTGACCTCCTCACTGTTCCTCAGAGCAGCCAATCTCCTTTGCTAGAGGGTTCCCCCCACCCCCCAGAGCATCCCTCAGGTGGCTCTCTCACTTCCCAGGGTCATCTTCTCAAAAAGACTTTTTTTTGTTTTGTTTTTCGAGGTAGGGTCTCGCTCTAGCCCAGGCTGACCTGGAATTCACTATGTAGTCTCAGGGTGGCCTTGAACTCACGGCGATCCTCCTACCTCTGCCTCCTGAGTGCTGGGATTAAAGGCGTGCGCCACCACGCCCGGCTCTTCAAAAAGACTTTTCTTGGGCTGGAGAGATGGCTCAACAGTTAAAGGTGCTTGCTTGCAAAGCCTGATGTCCTAGGTTCAATTCCTCAGTACCCGAGCAAAGGCAGATGCACAAAGTGGTGTATGTGTCTGGAGTTCATTTGCTGTGGCAGGAGGCCCTGGTGGTTCCATCCTTTCTTCTTCCTCCTTCCTCCCCTTCCATGTCCCTCTCTGCTTGCAAATTAATAAATAAAATAGTTTTTAAAAAGTCTTTCTCCAGGAACTCAACTGAAAATAGTTTAATAAGCATTACCTCATACCTACCATTACCCTTGCTTCATTTTTCTTCATTGTACTTATGCTGTATGAAATGAAACAGTCATTTTTTAATAAAATATTTTATTTATTTGTAAGCAGAGAGATACAGAGATAGAAATAGAGAGAGTGGATGCACCAGGCTCTCCAGCCACTGCAAAGGAACTCCAGATGCATGTGCCACTTTGTGCATCTGGCCTTCATGGGCACTGAGGAATTGAACCCGGGTCCTTAGGCTCTGGAGGCAACTGCCTTAACAGATGAGCCACCTCTCCAGTCCTGAAACAGTCATTTATTGACAAGACTTTGTCCAGAATTTGTCTTGGTCACTGCTCTGGGTCCAGTTCCTAAACGATGGCCATTAGATGATCCACAAACATTGGTTGAATAAGTAGACGAGCCAATGATCTTCTGAAAGACCTTTCGTCCTGATCTTAACTTTTGAGTAAGACCCAAGCTAGGCAAAATCATTTCTAATTCGGCCATATGGAAGAACTTTCGAGAAAGCCATGGGACTCATGACTCCTTCCTTTCTTTCTGGTTTCAGGTTGAATAGCCCAAGAGAATATAGCCTTCATTATCTGAATCTCTAGGAAAAATGTTTAATGTCAGTCATACCTAGCTTAATTATTTAATGCAAATATTTTCTAGGATCCGCTCCTGGGTTAAGATCTTTGAAGTACAGCAACTCCATCGGGAATGTTTGGTTTTACACAAAATGACTAGAAGAAATTCTCACATCTTCCATCTGGGTATCTTCTTTGTATCAATACTCATCAAAATCCAATCCTCTAACGAAAGTGAATTTCTTATTGATATGTCTAAAGCAGGCCTCAGCCAGGTTCCCAAGAACCTGTCCGTGAAAACAACCACCTTAAACATATCACAAAACAACATATCTCAGCTCCAGATTTCTGACATCTCTTCACTGTCGAAGCTGAGGGTTTTAATAATGCCCCACAACAGAATCCGCTACCTCGAGATGGGCGTGTTCAGATTCAACACGGAATTGGAATACCTGGATTTGTCTTACAACAAGTTGGAGAGGATTTCTTGTCACCCTACCGTGAACTTCAAGCACCTCGATCTCTCATTCAATGCGTTCCACCTGCTGCCCATATGCAAAGAGTTTGGGAACATGTTTCAGTTAAACTTTCTGGGCCTGAGTGCTACACGCTTGCAGAAATCTCGTATAGAGCCCATTGCTCACTTGAATATCAGCAAGGTGTTACTGGTTTTAGGAGATACATACGAAGGAGAAGAAGACCCTCAGAGCCTTGGAGCCTTTAACACGGAAAGTCTGCATCTCGTTTTCCCCCCGACAAAGGAATTCCACTTTATTTTGGATATGTCGGTTAGCAGTGCAGAGAGTTTGGAACTGTCTAATATCAGATGTGGGCTCCGTGATGGGTGCTCCTCTTTCCTAAGTGCTTTGTCTAGGCTTCAGCATAAGCTGAGCCTGTCGAATCTTACCTTGAGCAACGTTGAGACAACCTGGGATTCTTTCATTAGCATCTTCCAGTGTGCTTGGCGTCTTCCCCTGGAGGATTTCTTAATGTCACACGTGAAGCTCCAAGGTCAACTTGGCTCCCGAGATTTTGATTACTCACACACTTCCCTGAAGGCTGTGTCAATTCTTCAAGTTGTCAGTGACGTGTTCAGTTTCCCACAAAGTAACATATACAGGATCTTCTCCAATATGAACGTCCCGAGGCTCACAGTGTCCGGGACTTACATGTTACACATGCTTTGCCCAGAGCAAATTAGCCCATTTAAGTATCTGGATTTTTCCAATAACCTCTTGACAGACATGGTTTTTAATAATTGTGGAAACTTACCCGAGTTGAAAACACTTAGTTTACAAATGAATAAGTTAAAAGAACTTGAAAATATAATCCATATGACCCGCGAGATGAAATCCCTACAACAATTGGACATTAGCCAGAATGCTCTGAGGTATGGTGGTACAGAAAATAACTGCACCTGGACAGAAAGTTTATTAAGTTTAAATATGTCTTCGAATATGCTTACTGACTCTGTTTTCAGGTGCCTGCCTCCTAAGGTCAAGGTCCTGGATCTCCACAGGAACAGGATCGGGAGCATCCCTGGAGATGTCACCCACCTGCAAGCTTTGCAAGAACTCAACGTCGCCTTCAACTCTTTAGCCGACCTCCCTGGATGCGGCGCCTTCAGCAGCCTGTCTGTGCTCAT
>PVHP010031693.1:0-20839 GCA_004024765.1 Zapus hudsonius | reverse complement strand
CAGAAAAGTTCCCCCAGACCAAGAAACAGTGTTATGCTCCCCACCTCCCCCCACCAGCCAGGCTGGGTGAGGGTAGAGGCCCTGAAGCCAGAGCGAGGAGAGGCAGGGAGAAGGCCTTCATAGTATAGAAAAGGAATCCTCTCATCAGATTCAGGTATGTCAGAGGGAGACCCGATTGGTTTGTAGGTTGGGAGGGAGGGCTGACCCCAGGGCCAGCGCACATCTAGGTGGCATGCCAGACTGTGGGCAGCAGGCGGGGCTGTATCCGGTTGTAGATGTCTCTCTCAGACATGAGTTCCATTCATGCCAAGGCGAGGTGGCAGGTGGGATGGCATCTCCTGGTTCTTTCTGGGCCTCAGTTTCTCTGAAGCTGACTGAACGAATCAAGCTTTCTCCATTTCCCCTTCACTGTCACCATGGTATCAACTCATGGCAAGAAGAACAGAAGCAAACAGGCTTGGTTATGGGCCACTGGCCTTATTTACTGAAGGAACTCGAGCCAGGATTGGTCTGTAGGCCGCAGTTAATGGAGCCCCGTGTACCTCACCTGCCAACATTGGTTTGGCGAGACAGTAACGGAGGGACGTGGATGGAAGTCAAGACCTCAAGGCCAGCTGCAAACCTCCAAGTTCATTTTATACAGTTGTCCTCTGTGATGGAGCCTGAGCACGCTCTCCTGTTTTTGTTTTTGTTTGCGTGTTTACTTTCAGACTTGCTGAAAACGTTCTTTGTTGAAAATCATAAAAAAAAAAAAAAAAAGCCATTCAATCTTGTGTTTGCAACTAGGGAAGTCCCAGCCTGCTGCTGCTGGATTCTGCCGACAGGGTCACGAGGCAAGGCTGATGCTTGCTCAGAATGGCCTGTGTCCATCCACATCACCTTCCAAGCTTTGGGCAACAGAACCAATGGAATTCCCAGGTCCGGATCAACGAAACCTCCAGAAGCTCTTGAATCTCTCTGGTCCAAAGAATCCTCTGAGAGTTCAGAGTTCAGAGTTCTCTATTAATGGGTTGGGATCGGGCCTGCCCTCGTAGCTGGGACTGGCATCTCAGATTCGAGACTCTGCCAGAGATAGCCAAATACTGCAAGGGATTTAGCCAACAAGCCAGTCTCATTATCGACCTCCCTAACCAGTGCTTGAAAGACCTCTTCCTCCAAGTGGTTATGGGTGTCCCATGATTATTTGTATTTTTAAATAAAAGATGGTTCTGTCTGAACATTTTTTTACTTTTTAAAAAATATTTTATTTATTCATTTTCAAGGAGAGAGAGAGAGAGAGAGAGAGAGAGAGAGAGAGAGAGAGAGAGAGAACACCAGGGCCCCCACCTTGTGGGTCTGGCTTATGTGGGTCCTGGGGGATTGAACCAGGGGCCTTAGGCACGGGAGGCAAGTGCCTTAACCTCTGAGCCATCTCTCCAGCCCTCTGTCTGAACATTGAAACAGCCTTTCTTCTGTTTTGTAACATAAAGATTAAAAAAAAACCCTTAGATTAAAAAATATCATGTAAATTAGCCAGGCTTGGTGGCACATGCCTTTCTTTAATCCCAGCACTTGGGAGACATAGGTAGGCAGATCTCCTTGGGTTTGAGGCCAGCTAGAGGGAGACCCTACCTCAAAAAGCAAAACAAAACAAAAATCATGTCAATTGCTCAAAAGCATCACTACTGTGCTCAAAGCAGATGGTGGGCTATAGAGTGGGGTCTTGTTGAGGGACTCTGAGCTCCTTTTCCTGAGCAGACAAGCAGTTCCACGAGAGAATGAGCTCCTCAGAGAGACCCCTCTGCCACCTCTGCTGTGGGGAATTAGACTAAGTGACCCCGAAGTGACTCTTCTAAATCCAGATAATCCTCCTAGCCTGATGCTTCCCAGGGCTGGAGGAGGGGAAGCTGGACCATTGAGACCGCCCTCTCCTCTCTGCTGAAGAATGACCTTCAGGCTTGGTGTGAGGCTCCCATGGAGATGGCCGGGCCTGAGAATCAGGGTAACTTCTTCCTATCCATGTCTGAAAGAGACAATTCACTTCGAATCAGTCTGTGCCCAAATTTACTTTGTTATTTTGGGGTCTGTTCTCTGCAGAGGAACTCCAAAGGAAACAGTAAACATGGCGCCCTGGTAATGCGACAGATGCCTAAGGATCAATCCCAGAGAACCCCAGGCCCGTTCCCAGACAGCCTTGACTGGAGGGGAGAGCAACCGAGACAAACTTAATCCCTGTGCTCACAGAGACCTGCCCACTGGGCTTTAGCGAAAGCCTCTGCGCTTTTCCTCTGTTCCTGGAGAATATTGACATACAGCCCTGAGCTCTGTGCAGAAGGGGAGCGGAAGTTGCCCTCACGGCTGGACTGGGGAGTCTGTGGAGCTCTGTGTGTGGAAACACTGAGCAGACAGGCAATGAGAAACAGGCCTTGGGAGGAGAGGGAGACGAGACATTTGCCCCTTCACTGTACACTGAGGAGGAACAAGGGTTAAAACCCACCCATGTGACAAAGGACTGTAGCATATCAACAGCACAGCTCCCCGATCCCAGGTAACACTATTCCCAGAGCATGACAGGGATGGGCATTAGGGTTTGTCATTCATTCATTCATTCGTACACGCATGCATCATGTGCTCATTAAAGAGTAGTTTAGTGCCCAGCTCTGTGTAAGACCCGTGGAGACTCAGGGGAACCTCACCACATGATCTTTGTACTTCAGGAACTTAATTTCTTTTTAAAAAATGTATTTATTTATTTGCAAACAGAGAGAGATAGAGATAAGAGAGACACAGAGAATGGGCGTGTCAAGGCCTCTAGGCACTACAAATGAACTCCAGACGCATGTGCCACTTTGTGCATCTGTCTTTATGTGGGTACTGGGAAATTGAACCCAGGTCATTAGGCCTTGCAGGCAAGCACCTTAATTGCTGAGTCATCTCTCCAACCCCAGGAACTTAAATTCCTAGTGCACGTGCATGCACACAAACATATTTTATTCATGTGTGCATGCACAGTTACATATATGCAGCTGGAGGGCCCACTTTCAACCCAACTTCCTTATCCCAGAGGTGAAAGAGACATAGGAACCTTTGCCATAGGGAGGCCCCTCACTTCTGCATCCCCACCAGACTGACAACTGGTACCATGGGTCTGCTAGCTTCCCTGAGGCAGGACTTGGTGCTGGGACAGAGGAAGAAGCTGGCATAGTAAGAGGTGGGGTTTGGGTTGAGTTAAGCTGAAATGATGTGCAGAACAGCTCTGCAATGTGTCTTTGGGCTTCCTGTTTCGGTCTTCGGTACAATAAGGATTTGAGTTGAAAACTGCCCTTTGAGCTCTGCTCTCAGAGCATTTTCCCCCTATACTTGCACACACACACACACACACACACACACACACACACACACACACACACACACACACACAGTTGCCCCTCACAGCCCTGCCAGTGTAGACATTTGCTAGGGGGCCTCTCCTATGGATTCATCAAGGTGACCTTGTAGGGTTCAGTCTGCAGGACAATGTGTCTTATCTGTTTTTTCAAATATTTGGGGCTTGCTAAAGACTAACACATTTTTAAGTGTATATAATTTGAGGGTAATTTGATCCATATGTTTCTGATTCCCTTGCACTTAAATCATCAAAATATTGATTTTTAAGAGCCATTTGATGTCTAAGGAACCTTTTTAATAAGCTTTTAAAGCTCTTTAAACCCAGAGCCTGGAGCCTGTGCCAGGGCCCCAGCTGTCCCCTGGCCAGAGCACGCCGTCCACTCCCTTTCCTCTGTTGGTCCCCTCTGCCTGGCCTCCCTGCCTTCCGCAGAACTACCCAGGGCCTCAGCGATACCTTCTCTTTCTCCGCACAGTTCTCTCTCATGCTTTGCCAACACGCCCTTGAGACACAGACCAGGAAGGGCAGTGATATTTACTCTTAAAGGCTGCATGCTATTTTATTGCAGGACGAGTTATAAAACCCCCAGTGAGGAACAGTTAGGTCATGTCCCATTGTACCCCGTGGATATATTTCTAGAGGTGAAAATACTGGGTCGAACAGGACTCTTAAGTGTCTTCACCCACTCGTGTCCGCATCATTTTCCTGAGGGGTTGTAACAATTTATATTTGAGTGTATGTGGTGTAAGTACGTGTGGGTACAGATCATGCCACCAATGTGTGTGTGACAGAGGGTATTCTCATATTAATCACCCTCATATTTCCTTGAGAGAGGGTCTCTCCCTCAACCCACAGTTGCTATCCCTCAACAGGCACCAGGGATTCTCTGGTTTCTGCCTCCTTCCCCTCCCCATGGACTGGAGTTACTGATGTGTGTGGCCATGCCCAGCTTTTAACATGAGTTCTGGGGAGTTGAACTTGTTGGTCTCTGGCTGAAAGGCCCTCTAGCTCTCTACGTTATATGTATATATTTTTTTATTTTAATTTTAACTTATTTGCCAGCAAAGAGAGAGAGAGAGAGAGAGAGAGAGAGAGAGAGAGAGAGAGAGAGAGAGAGAGAGAGAGAGAGAGCACTCCAGGGCCTCCAGTTGCTGCAAACATCTGGCTTTATGTGAGTACTGGGGAACAGAACTCAGGTTATCAGGCTTTGCAGACAAGTGCCTTAACTGCTGAGCCATCTCTCCAGCCTCCTTTATTTTTGGATGTCAAGCCTTACTAAGCTGACTGGGTTGGCTTTGAACTCACTCTATAGCCCAGGCAGGTCGTAAACTGGTGATCTGTTTGCCTTTGTCTACTGAGAGCTGGGATTACAGGTCTGTGCCACCAGGCCCAGCTGAGTTGTCTAGTCCCACTTCCCACCAGCCCTTCCTTCTTCTTCCAGGAGAGCAACTTGTCTGAAATACAAGGCGTTTGTGTCTTTTCCTTCAAGGTTCACCACTGCCTACCCTGTGAAGTCCTGGCTTCTTCTCTGGCCCCTCCCTGCCCCACCCTTAGATCCAGGCCCAGGGACTTGTCCCTGTGCTCCTGCAAGCTCTGTGTCCTGTGCCTGAACGCCCATCCTGCTGTCCTGGCTCTCTTGGCTCAGTTCTGTTTGTGAGTTGCCTCTGAGACCCCCAGCTCCTGGATGATCACACACTATGATGGGCCTGAGCACACTTCACCAGCATTGCTTCCTTGATTCTTCTAAAAGTCTAGGTGTGCTCCGAGGGCAAGTGTCATGTCCAAGAACCAACTCACACCCTGGGCAATGACACAGAGCACAGGAATGTTTCTGCAGGGTCTACATCAGTCCCCCCACCCATGACCCCTGTCCTCTTTAGCGGCCTCATTCAGTTCAGTTCTCTGGCACACCCTGTCACCAGGCATATGGACCTTCCTAACATATAACCTAACCATACCCCCCCCCCACACACACACACAGAGTTAGGTAGCTGTGGGTACAATCAAAGATGGATAATCAGGCTTTGGGAACCCTGTCTCTGTCATGGAGAGAGTTTGATGGAACAGACAGCTGCAGACCCGAGTGGGACCTGGATGTGTGGTTCTACCTTCCTCAGCTCTGTGGCCATTCAGTTCTTTTTATTTTATGTACTTGTTTATTTATATATTTTATGTGTAAGTGCATATGTGTGTTCCTACGTGTTTGGGTGCACATGTATGTGTGTGCTTGCTGTGGAGACCAGAAGACAACGGCACTCTGTTGTTGAGATAGCATCTCTCATGGCTGGAGCTTGTCAGTTAGGCTGGACTATGGTCAATGGGCCCCAGGGATGCTCCTGCCTCTGCCTCCCCAGAACTAGGCAGTTTTGCACAGGTTCTGAAGAATGAACTCAAGCCTGCAAGTACTTTACTGACCGAGTTAGCTCTTTTGTCAGGCCATAAATATTTATTGACAGCCTACTGTGTGCTTGGCACAATTCCAGTTGCTGGAACACATGGCAGACAAAACAGTCAAGCCTTCCCTCCAGGTTTGCAGTCTGGTGGGAAGATAGATATGAATAAACACATGTGCAATCAACATACACGTTCCAACAGGGGGTCACACAGACTCGGGGCTTCTTGGCCAGTGTTTAAGCTGAGATCTGAAAGAGAGCCAGGCTGCCAGTGAGGTGAGGGAAGGGAGAGTCTTCAGAGAGGAGGCAGCCTTGTCGTGGCTTGAGCAAGGCTTGGAATCCCTCTGTAAGGCCCAGTTTCCCCATGTGTGATGGAAATAACAGCACTTCCCGTGACTACTGGAAGAACTTTGGTGGGGTTCAGAGTCTTGCAGATGAGGACATGTTTGGTCACCCTCAGAGGCCAATCCATTCTGTTCTGGCATTTATTGTGTGTGTGTGTGTGTGTGTGTGTGTGTGTGTGTGTGTGTGTGTGTGTGTGTAAATTTTATTTATTTTCAAGGAGAGAGAGAGAGAGAGAGAGAGAGAGAGAGAGAGAGAGAGAGAGAGAGAGAGAGAATGGGTGCACCAGGGCCTCTTGGCCACTGCAAATGAACTCCAGATGCATACACCACTTTGTGCATCTAGCTTAACGTGGGTACTGAGGAATCGAAACCAGGCTTTGCAATTTCCAATAGAAATTAGGCTTTGCAGACCAGCACCTTAACCTCTGTTCTGGGATTTATGACAAGATGGCTACTCCTCTTGTTCTTCCACAGAGAGGCACCACTGTTCTCATTCTGGTTAAGAAATAAGTCTCTAGCTGGGTGTGGTGGTGCACACCTTTAATCCCAGCATTTGGGAGGCTGAGGTAGGAGGATTGCCATGAGTTTGAGGCCAACTGAGACTACATAGTGAATTCCAGGTCAGCCTGAGTTAGAGTGAGACCCTACTTTGAAAAACCAAAAAATAAAAATAAGAAGAAGAGAAAAGAAAGGAAAGAAAAGGAAAAGAAAAGAAAAGAAAAAAGAGCCATGTTTCTAGCTGGCGTGGCACCTCACGCCTATAATCCCAGCACCTGGAAGGCCGGGGTAGGTGAATTGCTGTTGAGTTCAAGGCCACCCTGTGCTATAGAAAGACCCTGCCTCAAAAAACAAATTAAAAGTAAGAAAGAAAATTAGAGAAAAGAAATAAGTCTGACAACCATGGGGGTCCATGACTATAACCCCACATTTGAAGGGAGAGGCAGAAGGATCTGGAATTAAGCTACATAGCAAATTTGAGGCAAGCCTGGGATACATCAGACTCTGCCCCCACCCCCAAAAACAGAAAGAAAAAGAAGTGAGAAGAGAGGAAAGGAAAAAAAAAAATGCAATCAGAAGAAGCCTTCCTGGTTAGGGTCTGTTTTCAGCCACCCACACCTTACTATGAATGTGATAATTAGTGAGTCAGGAGATGGATTTGTGCATAAAGTCAAGTCTGCTGGGATCTGAGATGGATCGTAGACCCCAAGCAGAGGACGGCAGGGAGAGCAGGTGTTCCCACAGTGACTGTCTCAAAGGTAAGCCTGGCAAGGTGACTGGACACTGAAGGAGCAAATGTCTGCGGCCTCAAGGCAGAAGCGTCCAGGCTGGGCTTGCAGGCCTCCCCCAGCTCCGTTCTCCCCTCCCTGGTCTTTGGTGCTCCACTGTGCTGCAGGCGTTCAGAGCTACTCATGTTCTCCCAGGGAGAGTGGGAGTGTGTGTGTGCAGGCACGCAGGGCTGCAAGGGCCAGAGACAAAGGCTGGGGCGCAGCTGAACTGCCCTGAACTCTCCTTTTTGTTTTCAAGGAGATGCATAATCCAAGGACCACCCAGGGCCTGGCCCCAGCGCCCAGCTCAGCAGGCCTGGAACCCTTCGGCTGCCACTGCTGAGGGACAGGCTTCCCTTCAGCCGTAAGCAGACTCACAGAGACGGTGGACACTAGGCTGGCCTCCTGAAGTGTCCCCAACTCTGTTGGCATGTACAGAGGTGGCCAGTGGGCTCCGGAATGTGGTTGTGTGTAGGTAGCTGTGACTGGGATACTGAGTGTGAATGTGTGTGTGTGTGTGTGTGTGTGTCTTGTGAACATGGGTGCACGTCTATATGAGTCAGTGTGCCTGCTGTTGGTGTGACTGTGCGTGTCCTGGGAGGGAAAGCGTGACGCTTGAGCGGGCTCTGAGCTCTAAGCCTTTGCTGTCAGGAGGAGGTGACACTCTTAGCTCCATGCTTCTGTCCTCATTCCCAACAGCAGGAGAGGCCAGCAGGGCACCCTGGGTCTCTAGCCTAGAGTGTGTTAGCCTGAGGTTTGGGCTGTGCCCCGAGCCTTCCAGCTTTATGCTGTGGCTTAGAGCTCTCTGGCTGCATCTCCTGAGGTGCCACAGCTCCAGGCCTGGGTGACCTGACGGGTCCTGCGGGAGTAGGAAGGTGAACTGAATGGGCGCTGCTTGCTGTTCCCTCAGCATTGAGCGTTGAACTGCACGCAGCTTTGGCCAGGAGAGGTGCTGGGCGAAGACCCAGCCTCCATCTCCCCAGGAGTAGGGAGGTCTGCTTGCCCCAAAAGAGGAACTCAAAAGAGAGGGGCCTGCACTGACGAAGCCCAGGTCTTGGGTTGGGCAGCAGGCCTTGCCTTGGGGTCCAGGTTGGCCCGTGCCCTGGGCAGCGTCAACAGAGCCAGGGCCCAGTCCAGTGTGGTCATTGAACATTTGGTGCAAATCAAAGGGCAGGATTGCTGCCGAGTGGGATTTGGGACCAGGCCTGGCAGGGCAAACACTGCCTAATTGAGGCCCTTCTAGACTTTTAATTACAAGCAATATTTTCCCAAGCTTCCTAAATTGACCGTGGAGACCCGCTGGTGTTAGTGCCTGTGCCAGGGACAGGGGAAAAAAAATACTAAAGGTTGTTAAAGCATTTCCAGCAAGTTTATTTTAGTGAACGTTCTGAGGCGGGAATACTCACACAAACTGGAGCCTGGAGTCATTTTTCTCTGAGGGACCTGAATGGACACAGAGGCGGATGCCTGCAGGCATGCGCAGACACACACCTGTAGAGAAGGCACATGTACAGACAGACAGACAGATGCCATAAACAGCGAGCTGGAAATCCTGCCCCAGCACCTGGAGGCTTCAGAAAGGAAAACACTTGGGAGCGCCACCCACTCCCCACCTTCCCCTCCACCCATCCCTCCAGGCTGGCAGGGCCTGGCCTGCTTCCCAGCCCCTGTGCCTTCACAAGGCCTGTTTACAGAGTCCAGGACAGTTCCTGGTCGTGCCTCAGCCTCTGGGGGCATGACTGTCTGGGAAGGAAGGCCAGGCCTTCCTTGGCTGTGGGAAAGAGAAGCCAGTGCTCAGAACCCCAGCTGAAGTCTCGGGGCACACCCATTGCGTTCCATGGGGCAGAGTCCAGGTTACCAAGGCGGAACACCCAGGCACCCTGTGGGCAAGCTCCCCTAAGCACAAAAATCTCCGCAAGGGCCCCAAAGCAGCCCATCCTGATCCCTCAGGGAGACCCGGGTGTCCAGCACCAGGGAGGCCTTGGCCTATAGAAAGACAGCAGGGCCCCAGGCATGAGCTGTCTTCTCTGATCCTCCACCCATGCTCACCCCAGGGGTCTGGACACCCAGGTGAACTCCAGAATCCCTTCCCAGTGCCCACCAGTGAGCCAGGAATGGGGTTTAGTCAAAATGATCACAGGTGAGGCTCACGAGAGGGAGGGAGGGAGGCCAGAGCCAACTGTGCCTGCTCGCCATTGCCAAGGACGTCTGTGGGCCAGGGCATGCAGGACAGAGAGGCCAGGAGCCAGGCCCAGCCCTGCCAGCCTGGAGGCCGTTACCAGCCGTTGCGATCGTCCTTATCTGGGGCTCCCGGGTCTTACACCACGTCCTCAACGGCCCTGGAGTTGGGGGGCCCAGGGCCCTGCTACTCCCTCCCCAAACAGACCGTTATGGTTTCCGTTGTCTGGGGGGGGGGGAGTGAGGGGCTGTCTGCTTAATTAATCATTTTAAGCGCCCTGGGAAACTCATTAAGCCAGGCTGGGAGCAGAAACGCTGCTCTCGGAGTTGGGTCTTTCTGGCTTGCGAGCTCAGGGTCCCTTTCTCCTTGGGTTCATGTGTGCAGGAGAGGGTCCCTGTGTGTGTGCGTGTGCTCATGCGTGTGTGTGTGTGTGTGTGTGTGTGTGTGTGTGTGTGTGTGTGTGTGTGTGTTAGAGAGAGCCTGTGTGCGAGCATGCCTTGGATCTACCATTCTCCTGTGGTTTCCTTGGCTGGGCTCCGTAAGGAACTTCCCCTGATTCTTCTTAATTGCCAGTGGAGAAGAAATTCAAGCTGCTGAGGGCAAAGGTCAAACTCCACCTGTTTTCCTTGCACTTCATTTTCTGGCAGTTCCCACAATAGTACAGATAAGTAAAAGATTAAGGCAATCTTTTCTAATTAAAGTAATTAAAAAACGAGGGTGATTGCACCTTTCATCTGAAAGGGAAAATATTTACTCATCTAACTGCAGGCCCTTAAAAGCATTCAGGAGGTCTATTTCTTGACAAATGAATCGTCCTCTCCTCCCCCAGCCAGCTCTCTTCCTCCTGGACACACACACACACACAGACACACACACAGACACCACACACACGCATACACATGCACACACACCACACACACAGACACATACACACACACACAAACACACACCACACACACAGACACATACACAAACACAACACACACAAACACACAGACACATACACACACACAACACACACACAACACACACACACACACACACACACCACACACACCACACACACACACAAAGCCCGGTTCATGGACCGAGAGGCAGCCTGGAAGCCTGGCGGGAGGGTGAGAGCCTGGGAGCCCTGACACCTTAGCCCAGATCCTGCCAGGCTCTGTGGGGCCATTTCTGGGGCCTTTGGAACTATGATTTAACCCAAGGTGTCTTTTTAAATTTTTTAAATTATTACTTTTGAAACAGGATCTTCTTATGTAGTCCAGGTTGACCTTGAATTTGTGATCTTTCTGCCTGCTGCAGCCTCCTGAGTGCTGGGATTCCTGGCCAGTGCTTGACCCATGGTGTGGTTTTTGTTTCTTCTTCCCAGGGCAAGGGTCCAAAGGCCCTCAGCTTCCCTCTGACTGCTGGTCAAGGGACCAGAAGGGAGGCCAGTCAGTTTTAGATACTGTCAGCCTGCTGGTCTGAAGTCCTTTGGGAAGCTGTGAGGGATCCTACAAACCTGTGTGCAGAGGTGCCAACTACAGAAAGAGTATTTGGGGGCCCTGAAGCCCATGCACAGAGCCCAGCCTACCAGCCTTTGTCCCACAGTGTGATGCAATACCCTAGGTTTGTCTCTGGGCTCTGATGGGCCACCCTGACCCTGTCCTTCCACTCTCAGGGTAACCTGCTCCCACGCCCCTATGGGGGCTCAGCCAGATGCAGCAGGGCAGCACAGCCCAGTCTTCCTCAGTTGGACTCACTCAGGGAATTGTGTCTGACCCAACCTACGCACTTTGTGATTAACTTGCTTAGTGGAAACTCTCCGGGGGACTGGAATCCTTGCTGCAAAAATAATTCCTCCTTCTGGTCCAGCTTTTGTAATCTTCCCTTTCCTTTTCTGGCTTTCTGGCTCCCCCTTCTCCCTTTCTAGTATCCCAACAAGCTTTTATCTTCTTCCTTTCCTCCCACAGAGACCCAAACAAATCTGGTAAACAGACTCTCAGGCCACTCTCTTAAAGAGCCAGCTCACACTCCCCATCAGCTTAAAGCCCCTTCCTGCTTGTGGGCTGCGTCATGAAGGGATGCCTGGGAGATGGGCTGGGAGGCTTCTATCCCTCAGGAAACTGGAGGGTCAAGCTGCTCCAAAGCAGTCCAACAAACTGTGTTATGAGCTGCTCTTTGTTATCGCTTCTCCTTCACCAAAGGTCACTGGAAGTTAGAGAATAGGAGGGAACCCTTGAGAGGGTCGCGTAGGGATCCTACATGCGCCAGCTGCATGCAGTGCAGAAGGTCAGAACCCTGCATGTACCAGTTGCAATGCAGAAGGCCAAGATCCTGCATGTGCCAGCTGCAGTAGAGAAGGCCAGAATCCTGTACGTGCCAGCTGCATGCAGTACAGAAGGTCAGGATCCTGCATGCGCCAGCTGCATGCAGTGCAGAAGGTCAGAACCCTGCATGTGCCAGCTGCAGTACAGAAGGCCAGGATCCTGTACGTGCCAGCTGCATGCAGTGTAGAAGGTCAGGATCCTGCATGCGCCAGCTGCATGCAGTGCAGAAGGTCAGAACCCTGCATGTGCCAGCTGCAATGCAGAAGGCCAGAATCCTGCATGTGCCAGCTGCATGTAGTGCAGAAGGCCAGGATCCTGCACGTGCCAGCTGCAGTGCAGAGGGTCAGGATCATTGGTAGAACACTCGTCCTGCATGCCCCAAGTCCCAAGTACAATCCTCAGCACCACAAAACAAAACACTAGGGCTGGGCAAATATATATAGATCTCCTAGCTAGCTTGCTGATGATCTCTGGAGGGGCCTGCCTGAGCGGTTCAGTAGGGATGAGGCCTGAGAGATGGATTTCTAAGTTCTCGAATGCACTGTTGCTGAAGGGCACACTCTTTGGAAACCACATTTGGTACCAAATCATCTCTCCCATTTTAGAGATATGGACACCAAGGGCCGATGTGTGTGTTGGGGTGAGGGAGTAGGTCGTATCACGGAGAAATAGTTGGTATAACTGGACGTGAAGGTCTCCTACCCCTGGGTTGGTTAAGCTCCCTGCCAACCCTCCTCGCTGGCAGCCATGGCTCACTGGACACTTTAAAGCCAGCTGTGACTTAGAAAACGGGTTTGTGCCCGTAGCACCCAGTTGGTGCTAGAAATGGAAGTGGCATGTGTTGGCATGTCTTGGCCTCCAGGCTGAAAACTGTTTATTTGGACGATTAAAAACATGACTTCGGCTGAACCACAAAATCAGACAGAAGCCTTTATCTTGGGTGGCACACTCTTGGTTTCCTCCCATGCCTTGGCGGGGCTTTGGAGTGGGGCTGCATTGGCGGAGTGGGCCTGGGAAGGACACCAGTGATCCTGGCCTCCCCTTTGCTCTCAGGTTAGCTGTTGCCTTTGGTATTGACAATGGAATGGGGATGGGGATGTTGGGAGGTTGTTCATCAGGGAGCCCAGATGCTCTGAAACCCCTGGAGCTGAGGGTGGGGCTGCTGCTGATAACCATCTTATGTTTTGACCATAAGATTCAGCATCTGCTAGATCAGAAATCTTGAGATCTGTCCCAGAGATCTTGTCTCAAACCGTTTCCCCATCTCCAGCCAAGAGATAGGGGAGCTCACATCCCCACTCCCTCCTGCATGCCAGCACCTAGCCCCTCCTTTCAGTCCCCAGCCCTCTGGGCTTCCTGGGTCCTCCATCACAAGGAGGGGCTCATGGGTAGATAAGGCAAGAATTTGCTTACAGCCCTTCTTGAAGTTGAAACTTCTCCTATACCAGCAGTGAGCCCCAGGGCCCTAGGGCCTCCACTCCCACTGAGGATTATGGTTGGGGCGGGAGAACCAAAGACAATAGCCTGCTGCCCACCTCACTCCCACAAGCTCCCAATCAAAGCAAACAAAACAAACACCAGGGAGTTGAAAAGAGCCATTCTGAGAAGTTGTTTCCGTTTGCTAAACACTGGCTCAATTACTCCACCAATTTAGGGACAACAGGGAAGACTCAACAGAGGCTGTGCCTGAGAGAGAAATAAAACAGGCTGAGAAAGGCCAGAAGCTAAGCCAGGAGGCCCAGAGAAAGGGCAGTGGGTCAGTGGAGGGCAGGACTGCCTCAGCCTCAGGCTGGGTATCCAGAGAGGCTCAAAGAAAAAAACACAAAAATAAAACCCAGGTGTCTGCTCCCCACAGCTCTGAGCAGAGCTTGCCCACGCTGGACACAGCTGGTCAAGGTTAGCCACTGTGTAGGGACAGTCTCATGACTGTCCCCAGGGTTTGCCGCTCTGCCTCCTTCCCCATGCTGTGCATTGGAACAGAGCAATAAAGACTCCTTCAGGGATTTCACAAGGGTTTCTGCAAACACCCATAGAGATTGAAATATCTTACATCTTTTTTAAAAAAATAACTTTTTTCCAGCTTCCATAAATATAAACAATATACCATGATCATAACCCCCTCCGACCATCCCTCCTCTCCCCCTTCCAGTCTCCTGAATCCCTTCTAACTCGTCTCTCTTCTATTTTGATGTCACGAACTTTTTTCCCTCCCAGTATGCAGATCTAATGTAGGTAGTGTCAGCCACTGTGAGGTCATGAATGTCAAGGCCACTTTATGTCTGGAAGACAGTATTGTAAGCACTCCTCCCCTTCCTTTGGCTCTTGCGTTCTTCCACAACGGTCCCTGAGCCTTGGAGGGTGTGAGAGTGCTGAACCCTCCACTGTCACTTCTCTGCATTTTAATGAGTTTTGAGTCACTCCAGGGGTCACAGCCATCTAAAAAGACAAGCTTCTCTAACCCAAAGTGAGAGTAGCATTAATATATAGGCATAAACATAAGTATTTAGAGGGCACTTTGGTGAGCATAATATACACATTTAGCCAGACAACAATACCAGTTTCTCCCCTCTAGGGCTTATCACCTCCCCAGCCATAGGTTTTTCATTAGGTTTTCATACCAGGCAGGAATTCCCTCCCTTGGAACAGGCCTGAAGTCGAATCAGAGAGCAGTTCGTTTTCCCCATAACAGATAGACCACCATTGCTCCAGTTGGTACATTTCACTGGGACTGGACAGCTATAAAGTTTGCAGGGTCCACTGCTGGTGAAGACTGTTGATGACGTTCCCCCTCAACAGGCATCCTGTCAGCAGGGAGGAGGCTTCCAGCTCAGCTCCAGCTTGATGTTTCAGCTCGTGGGATCTTCAGCAATAGAATGGAACAATTTGGTTCTGGGGGGCAATCAAGAGCCTTAGCAAGAGTCTGTAATGTTTTGGGGCTATCAGGGACCACTCTGGACAACAACTTGCTGGGAGTTGCACCACCCCGGCACTGACAATTTTCTAATAACAATCTATGGCTTCTGGAGACATTATCCACCTCCACAAAATATTTCTACCCAAACGCTCTCCCTCTCCCCCCCTCTCTCTGCCATATATATTATTGGCTAGTGAAGAGGTAGGCTTCCATGTGTCTCATTCATAACCTCTTTAATTTTGATGAACTGTCTTTCCACCTCCTCCTCTCCTCCATCCCCACCTCTTAGACCCCCCTCCGAGTGCTCTTCTTCTCTACTTACATTTCCACTCTCCCCTCATCTTCCACCCTCCCCTCTCTTCCCTCCTTCATGGCCCCTTTCTAGCTTCCGGTTCTCTACTACTGACTTTTATCGCAACTTACATACAAATCTAAACTAAAAATTCTCCATCTTATTCTGTTGCTAAATGACTCACATTTGTCAACCTTGTTTCCCTGGTTGTATACTGCGAAAACTTCCTACGGTAGAAACGAAGCCTCCCCACCCACCACCCTGACCCATCTGAGTCTCCCTTGTGTCTGATGAGTGATTTCGGCATTCTCCACTTTGACTAATGGTCCTCCAGGGGTGTCAATGCAGGAGGGGGGGTCCTTCTTCATCTGCATCAGAGGCTGCCTCAGGACCTCACTCCCATCTAGTTTCATAATGGCCAGGAAATGGGGTACCAGGGCTGAGGACCTGGGAGGTGTAGGGGGGGGTCTGCTTTGGGGAGTGCCTTCACACTACCCAGTGCTCCACTGGAGTGACTTCCAACAAAGGGGTGGAGGTGGATGCTTCCTCAGGCACAATTACCCCTCTTCCCCCACTTGATTTCCCTCCTGGCTCCTGTTCCAACCTTGAAAGGAAGAGGCAGCAAAGAAAACAGCAATAGAGGCCTTAGTGCCAGAGGTAGGGTGGGGGTGGGGCCCTGAGGGGGTGTGAAAAGAAACAGTGAAAATTCTACATTGTTTCAACATCAGCCAATTATTTCCATATTTATACAGACCCCTGTCATCGTGACAGAAAAAGAGTGGCAGCAGCCATGTACACACAGACCTGGGAGAACATTCTGGAAGCCCACAAGGCCTCTGTTTCAAGTAGGTGAGGTGCTCTGCCCTCCTTCCTCTCCCTCTCAGACTGCAGTTTCAGCATCTGGCCCATCCCCAGCCTGGGCTTCATCTCTCACAAGGAAGGAGATGAGGGAAGGGCTAGGAAAGGAGAGATGACGGACTTGCTTCTTCCTGAGCTTCCCCTCAGCAGTCCTGGGAGAGAGCCCCTAAACTCACACTTTGGGGATCAAGGGACAGTGAGCAAGAATTCATGTGGTTTCTGGAGGGAGGACCAGGTACCATGTCCTGAACTGAGTGTCCACACCCTTACCTCACTTGCTTGCCGTCGTCTCAGGGTGGAGAAAGCAGCTCAGACCAGGCGGCCTGCTCAAACCACAGTTCCAAAATGACGGAGCCGTGGCCTAGCAGTGAAGCCTCAGGTCCTCTTTTACTCAACCAGGCCATGACTGGCTCCAGGGGGAAGGGCCTGCCTCTCAGAGTCCCTGTCCAGGGAAGGCATTGTCACCAGGCTTGGCATCTCTCCGAGGCCATGTGGGCTTCTGGGACCCTGGATCTGGGGCTGTCCGGCTTACAGAAGAGCAGCCATTCCCCTCAGAGATGAGCCCAGAGGCTAATCATCTGGGCAGACCTGACTCCTCACCAGAGGTGTGAACATGCCTGGGTGTTGGGACAGAATGAGGCACTTTAATGGACAAGTCGGAATCTGTTTGTGAGCAGCAAATTGCCCAGTCCCCGGGGTCATTTTCCATCATAAACCTAAACTATTTGACTTTGCAGATCCACAGTGTGGGAGCTATGGCTGGGGCAGGCAGGAAGGCTCTTGGGAACTCTCATGGTCTGTGGTCTGTGGGGAGCTGAGGGCTGTTCCTCAATAGAAGGTTGAAGCCCTCATCTCCCCACCCTCTTGGCCTGAGGATTCTCCTCTTCTCCTTGAAAGTCTGCCTGGATCATCTTCCATTTCCCCTGACCAGATCTGGTCACGGGCCTCTCTCCTCAGGGTGTCATGTGCACCCTGGCTTCTGAGCTGCTTCTCTAAGTCCTGACTTCTCTCCCATGTTCCTACTGTACGATTTTCACCAAGGCTTCCTTGGTGAATGAATGGGAGCTGATGAACGCATCATCTCCCAGCCCCACCCCCACCAGCAGCCCAGATCCTTTAGCTCCTCCATTTATCTCCCAGGAGGACCCAGGTCTGGCCTCTCTTGCCCCAAGGCCACATCTCCATTTCCTCCTGGGTGATCATCCCAAAGCCAGGCCCAGAGTGTGTTACTTTCCAAAATGTCTCCAATGTAGCTCCACACTTCTTACCTTAGTCCCCTGTTGAACTGGCTCCAACCCTGCCTTCCACTCACTCTTGCTTCTGAGAACCTACATCACAGCTGCTACAGACAGTTCTGGCTCTGCCCATGTCATTCCTTTCCTGTGTCCCAGGCCCAGCCCAGACATCAAATACCCTAGGGTTGTTAAGCACATGGAATCTAAAACCAGACTGACCAAATGCAGACCCAAGTTTTATTACCTCTCCGGAAGTCTGACCTTTTGAGAAAGTTAGTTCCTTAACCCTTTGTACCTCGGTTTAATCATCTGTAAAATGAGGAAGACACAGTTGTGGTTTGAATGTAAAATGTCCCCCATAAGGCTCCTGTGTTTGAATACTTAATACTCAGCTGGAGGCACTGTTTGGGAAGGTTGTGGAACCTTCTGGAGGTAGAGCCTTGCTGGAGGAAGTGTGTCACTGGAAGTGGGCCCTGTGGTTTTTATAGTCCTGCCTTGCTTCCTGTTCTCACTCTCTACTTCCTCCCTGATAATGTGACACCACGCTTTCCTACCATGATGGACTCTGCCCTCTGGAACTAGAAGCCTTTTCCTAAGCTGCTACTGGAAGGCATTTTGTCCCAGAAATGAGGAAGAAGCTGAGATAATCAATCACAGTATCCCTGCTTCATTGAATATTGCGCAAAGTGACCCTTGCAGGGAGTACCTGGCACCGCGGCCAGTGTGTGGTGAGCACTTCAAGACCCCTGGTGATGATGTCCCTGAGTCACATGGATCTCTTCCTCTTCCAAATCATTTTTGTGGACGCCTCTCCTAGTAACCCTTCCATCAGGACCTGGTTCTGAAGTATAAGTCTTTGAAGGCAACTGGACAATCGTCAGAAACCCACTGGAGCAAACGAAGAGGTTGTATCGCAAGCACTCAGGTGAGTCTCACAGGATCCTAGAGCAGCTAAGGAATGCTGGGATTGGCATCTGGAGGTATTGCTTGGGCAGTGCTCTTTTTCTCTTTGTTGATGGGTAGCCTTGCAGGCCTGACTGAAATTTGCTGCCTGCAGCACTCAAGAGTACGTGCCATAGTCCAGCATGGAAAAATGGAATCCCTCCATCTCTTGGTTCCAATTTAAGAGCTCTGACTAGCCTCTCCAGGAGCAGGAGCAGGAGCAGCAGTTGTGTTATGGAGCACGATTCCCAAGGGCTCTTGATTTGAGCAAAAAGGCACTGTGGTTGGTTTATGCCCCCCCCCCTCAAAAGACCTCATGTGTTCTGAGGTCCCCAGTTGATGGCAATTTGGGAGGTGGAACCTTGCTGGAGGAGGTGTGTTTGTGGGGATGGGCTTGAGGTTGTTCTAGCCAGAACTTGGCTCACTCTCTTCCTGCTGTTTTCTACCTGCTTTGGCAGAGGTGATGTCCAGCCTCTGCTCATGCCATGCTTTCCCCTGCCATCATGAAGCTTCCCCTCAAGGGGAAAGCTTTCCTCCCATCAGCTGCTTTGGGTCAGGTGCTTTGTGGCAGCAATGAGAAGATTAACTACAAGTAAATATGGAGGTGCCTGCGCCAAAGCCTGCGAGATGGTTTCTAGCCTGTGTTTCCAGTCTTTCTTAGATCTTCCAGTTTCTTGCTATCCTGAATACAGACTACATTTCCCAGCTTTGCTTGCACTTGGCATGGATGTGTGACTAGGTGTGGGCCAAAGTGTCATTAAAGGGAAAGAAAGGTCTTCCTCCTGCTTGTTGGGCTCTGGAGCAGACTGTCCAAGTTCAAATCCCAGCCCTGCTACCTGCTAATGGTGTGACCTTGGGTAACTTACTTATCCCTTTTGTGCCTCAATGTTCTTTGCAGTTCAGTGGGAACCATAAGCACATGTATGTACCAGGGCTATTGTGAGGAGTGCCTGAATTCCTGTTTGAAGAGAGGTTAGAATGGTTGCTGACGCATGCGCTGTTGAAGCTACGATGAAGAGAACACTGAGGATGAGAACAGAAAGGCCGGAGCTGGAAAGCCATGTTGGATGACGAGGCCATGGACTGAAGAAGACATGTGTGGAAACCGTGTATGGAGGGTGGCCTGGATCCTTAGCCATTGTTGAACCTCAGCCCCAGCCCTTGACTCTTCACACAAGAAAATAAGCTTCCATCTTGTTTCAGCCATCGTCATTTTGCGTTTCGGCTGCTTGGAGTCTAATATAATTCTAACACAGGTCTTGAAGGTTCATTCCTGTCCACTGCACCATGTGACAGTCCTTTGCAACTGTCCTCTTATTCGTATGGGGAGGATTTTGAAGTTGTCTTTGTGGTGTGTGTGTGTGTGTGTGTGTGTGTGTGTGTGATGTGCAGTGTATGAATGTGTATGTGCTCCACATGCTTGTGTGTGGAGGCCAGAAAAGAATATTGGGTGACCTCTTATTACTCATCCACATATTCCTTTCCTTGAGATGAGGTCTATCGCTCAACCCAGAGCTGTTGTCTGCCAGTGAACCCCAGCAACTCTCTGGTCTCTGCTCCCCCAAACCCCATGTGGACTGGAGTTAGATATGAATGGCTACACCCAGATTTTTAACGTGGGTTCTAGGGAGTCAAACTTGGTGGTCTCTGGCCTGAGAGGCCTTCATGCTTACATAGCAAGCACTCAATCACTGAGCCATCTCCCCAGCCCTATCTTTGTGTGTTTGTGGGGTTTTTTTTTGCTTGTGTATGTGGTGCATGCACGTGTATGTGCCCTTGTGGTACCTCAGGTGCCTGCCTATGGTGGAGAACGCCCAACACTGGGTGTCTTGCTCTATAGATCTTCTGCCCTTTAAAAAAGTTACTTAGGCTGGAGAGATGGCTCAGTGGTTGAGGCTCTTGCCTTCAAAGCCTAATGATCCAAGTTTGATGCCCCAGCACCCACATAAAGCCAGATGCACCAAGTGTCACATGCATCTGGAGTTCCTTTGTGGTGGCTAGTGGCCTTGGTGTGCTCATTCTTTCTATTTGTCTCTCTCTACTTGCAAATAAATAAATAATTAATAAATACATTTTAAGTTATTTATTTATTGTTAGAGACAGAAAGAGAATGAATGAATGAATATGGTTACACCAGGACTGCAAATAAACTTCAGATACATGTGCTGCTTTGTTCATCTGGCTTTACATGGGTACTAGGGAATTGAAATCGGGCTGGCAGGATGTGCAAGCAAGTGCCTTTAACCACTGAGCCATCTCTCCAGCCCTTTGCCACCCTTCTTACATGAGCCAGAGCTTGCTGAGTTGCTCCCCCCACCCACCACCGCAAGCCAGGCGATTCCTTGGCTTCTCTGCTTTCCTTTGCAGGACTGGAGTCACAGGTACACGTGGCCACATCCAGATGTTTATGTGGGATCTGGAGATTCTAACTCCAGCTGTTTCAGGGCCCCTCAGATACTCATGCTCGCTCAAAAAGCACACTTAACTGCTGAGCTCTCTCTCCAGCCCGGTTTTATATTCCTTATAAAATCCTCCTCACAGGAGAGGCCTGAGCAGGCATTGAACAAATGGAGAAATGATGGTAAAATTGCTCTAGTTAAATAGGTAAAGTTTGGTCTCAGAGAATTAGTGATGATGGGGGTTAGGAAGATAGCAGAGTGGTTCAAGGTGCTTGCTTACAAGCCTGATGACCTGAATTCAATCCTCCTCACTGCCCACATGAAGCTGGATGTAAAGTG
>PVHP010031692.1:0-20825 GCA_004024765.1 Zapus hudsonius | reverse complement strand
GAAATCAAAGACGGAACTCCCCAACCCAGGGCCCCTAGTCCCATTATGGAACAGGAAAGTGGCAAAGAAGTAGAGGCAGCACAAATACAATCACACAGAGAGAATAATATGACTCCTGACCACAACTGCAATGCAAACATGAAGCAGTTAATGGCTGATATGGCAATTATGCAAAAAGACATGAATGAGATGAAGCTTACTAAATCAAGCATAGACTCCAGACTGAATTTAATGGACAGAAATATGAATGATTTAAGAAACACATTAAGAGAATTGAAGATTAATCAACTAACAGAGGAGCTAGACAACCAAATGATTAAATTTGATGAGGACTTAAAAAAACTAAAAAATGATTATCACGAATCCCAAGCAAAAACAAAATTAGATTGGAAATTAGATCTCACCAAAAAATTGGAGACTATAAACAAAATTATAGCAGAAACCAATAATGAAAAGGAGATGTTAAAAACCTCCCTTGAATCAATCAATCCCAGAGTTGACAAACTGGAGAACAGAATTTCAGAAGTTGAAGACAAGTCAGAAGGAATTAATAAGGATGTCATAGGTTTCAATAAATTCAAGAAATCAAGTGAGAAAAACTTGAGGGATCTATGGGATACCATAAAGACACAATATTAGAAACACGGGGATCCCAGAGGGAGAAGAAGCCCAGGCTAAGGGCATAGGAAATATCTTCAAAAGAATTATTCAAGAAAACTTTCCCTATCTAACAAGAGAAAGCCACTCAACTTTCAAGGGGCCCAGAGGACTCCAAACAGACAGGCCATGAAGAGGAATTCTCCAAGACATATTTTAATTAAGATGCCTAACATAGAAAGCAAAGAGAAAATACTCAAAGCTGCTAGAGAAAAGCAAACCGTAACTTACAGAGGAAAAGCCATCAGACTTACCTCAGACTTCTCATTAGAAACCATGAAAGCCAGACGGGCTTGGAATAATGCTTTTCAGGGCCTAAAGAAGTATGGCTTTCAACCCAGACTACTCTACCCAGCAAAGCTATCCCTCATGACAGATAGAGAAGTGAAAGTGTTCCATGAAGTAAACCAGCTCTACAACTATTTGAACACAAAGCCAAAATTTCAGAAGATCCTGCAAGAGATATCCCACACAGAAGAAACAAGAAATCTACCTCAGAAGAGTACCAGAGATCAGACACAACAATTGAAGCCAGTGCGCTAATAGCAGCAGAGACAACAAACCCCATTAACCCTTCATTATGGCAGGGCTTAAAGCAAACCTCACAGTTATATTACCGAATATAAATGGACTTAACTCCCATATAAAAAGACACAGACGTGCAGGGTGGATCAGAAAAATGGACCCTTCCATCTGCTGCCTTCAGGAAACGCACTTTACTTCTAAAGACAGCAATCTTCTTAGAGTAAAAGGATTGAAAACAGTTTATCAGGCATGTGGAAGTAAAAAGAAAGCAGGTGTGGCTACATTAATCTCTGACAAAACAGACTTACACCAAAATCAATTAAAAAGGATAAGGAAGGTCACTTCATGCTCATCAAAGAAATGATACATCAGGAAGATATCACCAACATATATGCACCAAATTCGGGTGTAACACAGTTCATAAAGGAAACCCTACTCAAAAATAAAGCAGAAATAGACTCTAATTCCATCATAGTAGGAGATTTTAATACACCTCTATCAGCTCTAGACAGATCAACCAAACAGAAGATCAGCAGGGACATAATGGAGCTTAATGACACCTCTGACCAGCTGGGGATAACAGACATTTATAGAACGTTCTACCCCAAAGACACAGAATATACACTCTTCTCAGCAGAGCATGGGACTTTTTCTAAAATTGATCACACCTTATGTCACAAATCCTCCCTAAACAAATTCAGGAAGATTGATGTAGTTCTTTGCATCATATCAGACCATAGTGCATTAAAGGTAGAAGTTAACAGTGGAACAGGATCCAGAAAATACACAAAGTACTGGCACCTGAATAATTCGCTCCTAAAAAATGATTGGGTCATCCAAGAAATAAAACAGGAAATTCAGAATTTCCTAGTAATAAATGATGAAGATAACACATCATATCAGAACATATGGGATACAATGAAGGCAGTTTTGAGGGGAAAGTTCATTGCACAAAATGCCTTCATATCAAATACAGAGAGGTCTCAAATCAAGTGCCTAACCACCCACCTAAAATCATTGGAACAGACGGAAAAAGCTAACCCGAGGAGCTCAAGACGAAAGGAAATAATTAAAATTAGAGCAGAGATTAATGAATTGGAAATAAACTAAACAATAAAAAAATAGATAAATCAAAGAGTTGGTTCTTTGAAAAAGTTAATAAGATCAACAAACCCCTGGCCAATCTAATCAAACGAAGAAATGAGAAAGCCCAAATCAACCAAATCAGTAAGGACAATGGTGAGATCACAACAGATCCTGAAGACATTGGAAGAATCATCAGGTCATATTTCCAAGAACTCTACTCCACAAAATTAGAGAATCTGGAAGAAATGGATAAGTATTTGGACACCTACCAACTGCCAAAGCTTAACCCAGATCAGATAAAAGCACTAAATAAACCTATCACATCCGCTGAGATTGAAGATGTAATCAAAAACCTTCCCAAAAGGAAAAGTCCAGGACCAGATGGTTTCTCAGCTGAATTCTACCAAGCCTTCATCACAGAGCTAAAACCACTCTTTCTGAAGCTTGTTAGAAGCATGGAAAAAGAGAGAAGGCTACCAAACACCTTCTATGAAGCTACCATTGCCCTAATCCCCAAACCAGGCAAAGATGGAATAAGAGAACTATAGACCCATATCACTGATGAACTTAGATGCAAAAATCCTGAGCAAAGTCCTAGCAAACCGGATACAACGCTACATCAAAAATATTATCCACCCTGACCAAGTTGGCTTTATTCCAGAGATGCAGGGATGGTTCAACATACGCAAGTCGATAAATGTAATACATCACATTCATCGGCTCAAACACAAAAATCACATGGTTATCTCAATAGATGTGGAGAAGGCTTTTGACAAAATTCAACACCTCTTCATGTTCAAAGCTCACGAAATAATAGGCATAGATGGCCTATTCCTCAACTTAATAAAGACAATATACAAAACTCTTAAAGCACAGATAATACTCAATGGGGAACGACTCAAGGAGTTCCCACTCAATTCAGGAACAAGGCAAGGCTGCCCCCTCTCACCACTGCTCTTTTACATAGTGCTAGAAGTTCTAGCCAAAGCGAATAGACAAGAGAAGCGCATAAAAGGGATACAAATCGGAAAGGAAGAAATCAAACTATCCCTCTTTGCAGATGAAATGATCCTTTATATATCAGAACCAAGAATAGTATCAGTAACCTCTTGAAGGTGATTAATGCCTTCAGCAACATGGCAGGATACAAAATCAACACACAAAAATCAGTAGTCTTTTTTTATGTAGAAGACAAGCAGACAGAAAAAGACATCAGAGAGACTGTCCCATTTACTATAGGCTCAAAGAAAATCAAATACCTTGGAATATCACTAACCAAGGTTGTAAAGGACTTATATAAGGAAAATATTGAAACACTCAAGAAGGAAATAGAGGAGGACGTGAGAAGATGGAACAATATTGCATGCTCATGGATAGGGAAATCAATATAGTAAAAATGGAAATCCTGCCAAAAGCGATTTACAGATTCAATGCTATGCCGACAAAAATCCCAACCTCTTTCTTCAAAGACATAGAAAAAATAATCTCTAAATTCATTTGAAAGGGCAAAAGACCTCGGGTAGCCAAAACCATTCTAAGTAACAAATCCTACTCAGGAGGTATCACCATGCCTGACTTCAAAACATACTACAAAGCCATAGTAACGAAAATAGTATGGAACTGGCATAAAAACAGAAAGACAGATCAATGGAACAGAATTGAAGACCCAGCTTTAAATGGAAGTAACTTCAGTTATTTGGTCTTTGACAAGGGGGCCAACAATGTATGCTGGGCCAATGATAGCTTCTCCAACAAATTGTGCTGGAGGAATTGGATAAACACGTGTAAAAAAATGAAAATAGACCCATTCCTTTCACCGTGCACAAAAATCAACTCCAAATGGATCAGAGACCTTAATATAAATCCGGTCATCGTGAACACCCTGGAAGAAGAAATAGGATGAACTCTACATGAAATAGGAGTTGGAAAAAATTTCCTGAGCAAATCTCCAACAGCCCAGGAAATACAACACTTAACCAATGGGACCTGAACAGGCTTAGAAGCTTCTGTACAGACAAACAAACCATACTCAGAGCCAATAGACCCCCTTCTAACTTGGAAATGATTTTCAACAGCTACAACTCAGACAGAGGACTAATTTCCAAAACCTACAGAGAACTAAAAAAAATTGATAACAAAAACCCAAAATGGCCGTTTAAAAAATGGGGTACTGATGTCAATAGAGAATTCACGGAGGAGGAAACACAAATGGCCTTGACTCATTTAAGAAAGTGCTCAGCATCCTTAAGCATCAGGGAAATGCCAATCAAAACCACAATGAGATACCATCTTACCCCTGTCAGAATGGCAATCATAAAGAAAACCAACAACAATCATTGCTGGCGAGGATGCGGGGGAAAAAGGAACCCTCATTCACTGCTGGTGGGATTGCAAACTTGTGAAACCATTATGGAAAGCAGTGTGGAGACTGCTAGACAGAATGGACACAGAACTACCAATGGACCCAGCTATCCCTCTACTAGGCATCTACCTGCAAGATGCCACATCTCGATGCAGAAAATTTTGTACGACTATATTTATAGCAGCTCAATTCATAAGAGCCAAGAATTGGAATCAACCCAAATGCCCATCCATGGAGGAATGGAAAGAGAAACTGTGGTATATTTACATGATGGAATAATACTCAGCTGAAAGGAAAAATGACACATCAAAATTTAGGAAAAAATGGTCTGACTTTGAGCAGATCTTACTAAGGGAACACTCAAAAGAAGAGAGAATTGAACACCACATACTCTTCCTCATATGTGGTCCTTAACCAGGATACCCGTTTTCTTTATGCAGACTAGTAGAAAGAAGTGAGACGTTATGAATGAGGGGTAAGGGATGGGGGAGGGGAATGGCTTAAGCATGAGGATAAACCATACTAGTTTCAAAAGTATAAAATCCTTACGAGCATACTGTAATCTATTGAGAAAGTAGTGAGCATTGCCTGGCAAGAGGAGCCATGAGTAGTAGGGGAGAGAGTCTAAGCCTGTGAATAATCAGATCAGCCTGACAACCCCTGGTTCCAACCACTTGTTTTTTCCCTAACTGAGGTCTTGACCAAAGCGACTCATAAGATTCCAACAACAAGACAGAATTCTGTCAAAGCTCTTGAGTGCCCTCCCCAGGCCTGAGGCAAAACCCTGTTGCTGATGAAACCACAGAATGCCATCGATCAGCATCGAGAGACGCTTCAATGCCTGGAACGGTATCCAGCCCCCAGAAGGCAGTTAGTATAGTGCTGGAAGGCACTGCACAAGCTTCCAGGGGAAACTGATCAATGACAACTGGAGTAAACAGAGACCACTGACATGAAACACAATCTGTGGTCATGAGTAGGCTGACCACACCTCCTACTGGGAGAAAACAGCGAACCAAGAAAGGTGCACTTGAGTAATGGAGGAGCCTGGGCCTGGTGGAGACAATCAACAGCTTTCAAATTCAGCCAATTTTCCACTGAGTGAGGGGGACCCCTTGTCTGGAACTTGGCATTCAGGGCGATAGGCACCGGATCCCATCCTCTTGGGCTCCCAAGACAAGAAGCACTATGGGAGCAAGTGACAGGGAGGCTACTAAAAATAGAATCTAGGCAATCCAGAATTGTGTATATTTGTTAACCTACACTGATCTCACTCTCCGATGGAGATTGTGTTTGTATTTTTCAGGATGCAGTGATAGAGTTGGGGCCCATCTAACCTTACCAACCAACTGTAGGCTGATAGCTGAGATTCTGGCAAGAGAGGAGCCACCACAGTCATGCCGTGGAGGATCCATATGGAACCCCACAGAGAATGTTGGGATGAACAAGGGACCCACAGCCACAGCCATTAAATCAACACAGGATAAGCCAGTGAGACAGAAACCAACGATTTTCGACGCAAAGACCCCTAAGCTCACAACCTTAAAGCGACCATAATACTCATCCACCATGACTCAGGGAAGTATGCGGAAGAGGGGGTGGAAAGATTGTGAGAGCCATGGTGGCGGAGATTAACCAGAGGCATGGCCAGGAGAACCTGGCTGAATACTAGGCTATCCATGGTCCCCTGTCACAAGGACTGATCCAGATGACCCATGGAGGTTATCCAGAAGATTGGGGAGGGGAGGGTAGCGGGGAATTGGGGATAACAACTCCTTGTTTGCCCAGTAAATATTGTAACTCATTATGGACAATAAAAAAAGAAAAGAGATTAAAAAAATAAACATAGTCTAAGTAATTTATAGGTTATAAATAGAAGCAGTAAACAGTGAAATTCTAATAACAGTACTTTTTTGTTCACTAAGAACCTAAAATATCCTGCTACTGTTAAGAAACAGAGAACATTAAACTTTAATGGCAATGAAATTCACACTGCAGTGATCATCAAAATTCACAAATTCATGCTAAATATAATGGGAATGTGCTCTGCTATTGTTATTTACATAGCATTTTATTGGTATTTTGGCTATTTGAACAAACAAATATGGGGTTACAGCATATGAGAGAATATAATCTATACTGTTCTAATAAGGCTGGGCATCTTTTGTGTAAGCAAATGAGGAAAATCTAAGCACCTCTTAAGAATTAGCAATCCAAGGCCACTCATCTATGAAACTACCAATGTGATACTATCTACTAAGTAACCAGTAGATAGCCTGCAATGTAACGAAAGAGATCTTTTGCAATCCAAAGTACTCCCTTTAGGATTTTCAATTCTTAGGGAAAAAAATTAAGTGTTCATTTTTTCAAAACTGAAACTTCAAGTTTTTTAACAGAGTATTTTTAAATGTTATACAAATCAGTAAATTAAAAAAAATTCCATCATTTTTAACCATAAAGGACCAAAAAATGAGTTTAAACAAATGAACTCAAAGAAAGAAATGTGACCCATACTTGTCTCCATCTATAATTTCTACCCAAATATATAGACAGGGATGGCTGAGTTGGCCCATGATCCAGTTAACTGTCCATCTCAGTGAATGAACCACATATTTAACTTATATGACATGTAGATGGCCAAAATGGATGAGATGCTGAAGCCACTAAAGAAAAAGAAAAGAAGCCAATGCTTTTAAAAGGCCATAGAACAAGTTGTCTAGACCCAAATATCTGAAAATAAACATACCTTATTAATTTAACAATTTAATAATTTTCTAATGAGTTTTAAAAAATGTTTGCTCAAGTATTTAAGATCAAGGCTCAACTGGCTGGTTATCTTAGTTAGAGTGCAGTACTAATAAGATCAAATGGCATAGATTACATATTCTAAGTGTTTATGTGTGATCATGGTATATTTACATGTAACTAAATACTTGATTAAAATGTAAGGGTAATTACTCACATTTGAATTTATACAAATAAATACTAGATGACTATAATGTGAAGGACGCCACGTGATAAACACAAACTTGTCAGTATTATGGCAAAATTAAATAATGAAATGCAAGTGCTAATTACTGTTAATTTAGAGAAGGATCAATTTTGTTAGGTGTATTTCTTGGGAAACATTATCACATTAAATAGCAATTGATGAAATGACAGACAAGAGCACCTAACAATTCTGTTGTTCTAGAGGCTGTGAAATTATGGCTTCAGAAATACGAAGACAAGATATTAAGCTCTGTGATTTTGTCCATCTGCTGATATACTTGTTGCAATGGACTGTGGTCTGATGTGATAGATCCACTTAACAAAGGTGAAATGAAGCAGGCTATGTAATTCTGTATGGATATCATTAAGCATTGTTTTTATTTTCATTTTAAGAATATGAAAGATGTAAGGACAATCTGGTTTCAACATCTGTTGCACCATTGACTGCCTGCCAGGTATCACGGGTCATCAAACTGTCAGGGAATGTGTCCCCTCCTTTCCTACCTCCCTCATCCATGTGGTTTCCTACTAAAGCTGGGCACTCAGTTAAGAAGGATGACTTTCTCCAACAGAGGAGGCCCTTTCTTTGGGAGGGTAGATGAATGCCTGTGCTTCCCTGCTAGCACTTAAGAAAAAAAACTAAGGGGTATAAAACTCAAATTTTCTTCAAGTGGAATTTTCTTTCTAAACAACTGAGACATTAATATTAAAGAATTTTTAACTTTACCACATGTTATAATCTTTCTCATATAAATATATATATTATATATACTTGGTGGTAAGTATATATTATAGTATATATAAGTATACTATATGTATACTTTAAGTATATATTATATACCAAGCATATATAATACTTGTAGGTAATATGCACAATATGCATATATGAGGATATAGCTAAATTAAAAGCATATACCTAAATTAAAATAATTATGAAATATTCCTTACCTGAATTTCTAAAATCATTCGGTTGATCTCATCTTGTTGGCTCTCTATTATCTAAACAGAGCATATAAACCAGCCTGAATATTTTCAATTGCTTCTAAAGTATTAATATTTCAAAACATTTTAAAAGTATAGGAAATTTAACAATTACTTCTATATATCTTTGTTTTGAAAGTATCATAAATACAGCATGACATGTAACCCACAGAAGTAAAACTACAAGTGTTCCTATAGTTCTAAATACAACTTTTCCTTCTATTTATGAAAATAACCTTTAGACAGACTGAATAATTTAGTAAAGGTAAAGGTATCCTTTTGTTTGGCTTTTATTTAAATTTAAAATAATTTATATTTGCTTAAGTTGGCATTTTCTTTCCAAATCAACACATTCAAGCTAAAATATTTATAAGCTATTATGATCACAAAATTATAAAGTGCATATTATGAATTCATATTCCCCACAAGAGAGTATTTACTGACCTGACTAGCAGTTTCATTTTGCTCTCTGAGATTATCGTTTTCAGTCTGAAGCCGTTTTGCATCTAACATGGGAAGACGGATTCCATCTTCAAGGCATTTTTCTACTTTTTGTTGCAAGCTGTTTGTTTTAGAAAGACATAATTCAATAAAGAAAATAAGAAAAGTAAGAATGGTCCATAATTAGCTAGAGGATGACCATCTTTTCAGATATGGCAAATGAAAGACCGGAGTTGCTTTGTATGTGAAGCCCGTCACCTAAATCTGAGCTCTGGAATCTAGTCTTCTTTCCTAAAAGTAGAACATTACTTGACCAAGATGACTAGGTTTGGTAAAACACGAACATGAATACATGTCTCTGCCCTTTACTCAAAGCTTTGCAAAAGTTGACTTGTAAGGATTATTGCTGCCTAAATAAGCAGAATTAATGTGGTTTCATGACTAACAACATGGTTCTTAATAATGTTCTTAATAATATGCTTACAAAATTTTCTACCAATCTTCCATGTTGTCTGTGGCAAGGAGAGAACAAAAGAAGGTCCTTTTAGCTGGGCGTGGTGGCACACGCCTTTAATCCCAGCACTCGGGAGGCAGAGGTAGGAGGATCAACGTGAGTCGGACGCCACCCTGAGACTACAGAGTGAATTCCAGGCCAGCCTGGGCTAAAGTGAGACCCTACCTCGAAAAACCAAAAAAAAAAAAAAAAAAAAAAGGTCCTTTTGCAAATTAAAGATACAAGATAATGGAACAGGGACTGCCTAAGGAAGGAGGCACAGTACTATCTGAATAAAAACAGTTCATATTGTAACTAAAATGACCAGAAACCATTTTCTCATCACCACTCTCAGGAGTGATGCATCTTCCAGGCAGGGAGCACACAGGTAATCCTAGGGCAAAGGGGGCAGAAGTGTACGGTAAGTTCAAAGCCAGCCTTTGCCACGTGGCAGACCCTGTCTCAAACAAACAAGCAAACAGACAAAGAAAAATGTCTTTTCTTTCAATACTCTGTAGAAGTATTGAAAGAAAGTTCTTATACTTTGGATTTGGACTTTTTTTTTTTCAAGTACTAGATCTATCTGAAATATTTTCTTTCTTCAAAAGCAGCAGCAATGTTATATTTAAGTGATGAATAGAGACCTAATAATGTCATATAGCATATTAAGGGCTTCAGATACATTTATAAATAATGGCAAAAGAGACATTTTTATGTATTGCCAATGTAGTATACTGCTTTATAATACACTGTTGTCATTAAAAGTATGTTTTCCTGCTTATGAGTGAAAAATAATTTCTATTTTGCCAACTCAGTGTAGGATACTATCTTCCATGTCCTTACAGCATTTCAAGAGATAAAATATATTTAAAATTTAAATCTTTAATAAAATATTTGAAAGTGAACCACTAATAAGAAGGGGAGAGTATATTGTGTCTTGATAGTTTATCAATAAATTTTCTTTCATCTATACATGTTTAGGTTATGCAGCAAGGACATTTCAAACAGCAGTAACTCTTGAGTAGCACAGGACAAACTTCTTTCCTACTACATATTATACTTCAGTTTTTATTTCTAATAAGTTTTCATTATGTATAAATTCTAAAGGTTCTTAAAAATTCAAAAAGCAAGAAGTTTGGAAACATTATATGAAACAGATAAATATAATGATATAATTCATAGTCATGCATATAACTTAAATTCCTTTAAATTTTAAGAATATTACAGAGCCAAGGAAACAAAAACCATTCCCATCTCTCACAGCTCGGTGACAGCACTTCCACATACACATTGAGGAATTAGAAACCACTTCTATTGAAAAGCAAGATTGTCCAGGGTGGGCTTATCTCAGTGTCAAGATAAAATGAAAAAATGAAATGTTTTTCCCAATCTTTTCAAATAAGATACACTTACTCAATATTGTCCAATACCAAACAAAAGAAAAAGTCTAGATAAAAGAAAAGGTTCAAAATCATATAACTTCTTAAAAGCAGACAAAGGGAACAAGCAATTTTCAATTATTTTGAAGAATTATAATTGTGTTCTTTTGCTTCACAGCCTGAGCTTGTCATGATCCACAGTGATCCAACACAGAGCACATATATTACTGTATCCTAGAAAAACTGAGAATGAGTGAAGAGTAGAAAGTTGTTTTGAGACTAAAAAAATAAGTGAAAAAAGGTTAAGTTATTAAAAACAGGAAGGAAATTAAGGTGCAGGAAAGCAGAAAACTGGATAAAAACTGTGTGAACATTTTGGAGCTAATATTGGGAACACTAAATACTAAATTATTACAGAAATAAGAGATTTTCTACATTGAAATCAAAGAGAAAAATTTAAGGAAAGCATTATGGTTTCAAAAGTAGCAGGAGAGCAATATTTTAATAGGGATTAATACAGAATCTGATGGGTTTTGATTTAGAAAGCAAATATACTGAGTGTATAATTGACCTAAACATGAGGACAACTTCACATTTAGGGTTTTGTTCTTTGTCATCTTCATGTTCAGGGTAGTTATATCCATTCATGTTGATAATAGTAAGGTTTATGTACTACTAAAGAGAATATAAATTTATACATATAAAAGTTCTCTGGGTTTTTTGAGTATCCAATATTAATTTCTAGGTTTAACACAACCAGAGAAGATAGAAATGATATTCACTGTATTCCTAACTGCAGTGATTTTTCAGTAAAGTCAGATAAGAGCTCATCACTTCCCACTGATACACACTATTAAGGAGTACAGGTTTTTTTTATTGTTTTAATTTTATTTTGGGGGGCTGGAGATGAAACCCAGGGCCTTGTAAACCCAGGACAATTACACTACTGCTGAGCCATGGTCCCAACTAAGAGTGATGTTATTTAGAATTTTTATGTATGCTTTGATAAAGCCTCCAAGTAAAGGGTTTGTATTAATCTTCAGTTATTGTTCATTATTTTGGCCAGGTATTGATATTGTGTTTCCAAAGACTAAATCATGATTGCAATAATTTATTTCAGTGAAATCATAGAGTATATTTCTAAGGAAAATAAATCATTATAAATATATGTAAGTGAAATATACTAGAAAATAATGTAAAAGGCCCAGACAGTTTTGTTACCTACCTTTGAACAGAAGTTACTAATTCCTTTTCCTTCTTTTTCTGGCATAGTAATTGTGTTTCTTTGTCTTGGCATTGCTTTTTTATCTCTTCAAGTTTTTTTTCTGTATCTGTCAAAGCCTCTTGCAAATTCTTATTTTTTTCTTCAAGAACCTGCAACTAAGGGAAAATGTTTATATTTTATAACACATGTAATATTAAATATATTTCCACCAAAAGTTACTATTAGAGACTAGGTAGATGGCTCCATGTTTAAAAGTGCTTGCCTGCAAAGCCTGCTGACTCAGGTTCAATTCTTAAGCTGCCCATGTAAAGCAGACACACTCAACGGTAGTGAAAAGAGGTCATGGAGCACACACACACACACACACACACACACACACACACACACACACACACACACATACACAAATACATACACACATGCATGCAAAATAAATATTTTAAAAAATTATTCTCAAGAAATAATAAACTTACTGCTAAAATCGCACTCACTATCTTCATTTCATCTAGTGCACTAGGCACTCTTCCTTTGAGGTAGAATAAAAAATGATATGAAAATGAAATAATGACTAAAAACTTTTTATTCTTAGAAGAAAGAGAAATGTTTATGCTTTGAGTATGGTTAAACACATTATGTTTTATAGATTTTTATCAGTGTAAGCATTTAAGTGAATAGTTCAATAGTGATAGGTACACATAGACTGTTTTATCAATAAACCACAGAACTCATCTAATATAACTGATATCCAGTTAATAACTCTTTAACCACCATTTACCCTATTCTCTGGCAACCTCCCTTCCACTTTGTCTCTGTAGTCTGACTGCTTTGTTACCTTACATAAATAGAAAAGGATAGCGTTTGTCTTGCTGTAACTGGCTTATCACTTCAGGTGAAGCTCATGTCAAAATGTTCTTCCTTTTTGAGATCTAATAATACTCAAATGGGTGCATGCACCACCTGTTGTATATCTATTCACCAACCCATGGACCCTGCACTGGTTCCATCTTGTGACTACCGAAAATAATGTTGCTATAACTAGGATATAAAGTCAAGATTCTTAGTAGCAGCCATCATAAAGGATGAAAGGTGGTATCATCTCATGTGCTGTGAATCTATATCCCTGACTGTTTCTTTCTGCTCATCCAACCTCCAATAACCTAGAAGTCCCTTCATATCTTTAAGCTCCTTTACAACATACAAATTTCCTAAGAGTATTCAAAGCAACAGTCCTTAAATTATATCGACACTTTTCAACCATGGGCAAATTCTACCTCCACAGGAAATTAAGAAATGACTATTGACATTTTTTGTTTGGGAAAATAGAGCAGCACTCTTGCCGTTGAATAAGCAGAGTCCATGACTGATTACAAGAAATATGCATTGTTCAATGCACCAGGCAGACCTTCATAACAAAAATAATTTTTGCTCCTAAACATCAACAATATCAGAGCTGAGAATCTATGGACTGAGAAAAATGCATTCAATGAATTTTCAAGCTTCCAAAAAGGTAGCCTTCAGCAGAGTTGGAGGAAAGTTACACCGAAAGGTGCAATAGTAAGAGAGAAAAATAGAAATCGTAAGTGCAAATGGAAATTACAGTCAAGGCATAAAAAAACAAGATTATAGAAAGTTAAGAAGAGTGAAGAAAATAAACATCTACAAAGATCCTAACAAAAAAATCTTAAAGAGCCTTGAATCTCAGCAAATAATGGAAAAGCTAGAACTGAGGTCAATATAAGGGATATAAGGGAGGGGCAAGGTTACGAGACTGATTTAGAAACTACATTTTAAAAATAGAAGAGTTACCACATGACCTTATTAGGAAAGTAACTACATAAGAGAGTTAAGTTCACTGTTACATGTACAGTTTCTGACACAACTTAAATTCTAGAAGCAGTAATTGAACATATATTTAATTTCTAATTAAATATCCATCATTAGCCTAAAAATAACATATTTTCATGACATTTAAAAGATGATTAATAAACATTTTGGGTTGGGGAAATGGCTCAGTGGGTCAAGAACTTCCTGTGCAAGTGTAAAGACCTGAGTCTAGATTCCAACATATATGCAAACCTGGATGCATCACCACATATCTGCAATCAGTGCTCCTGTGATAAGTGGGGAAGCAGAGACAGGGGAACCCTGGAACATGCAGGCCGGCTAGCCTTGTATCCATAGCAGCAAGAAAGAGGAAAATGTCTTCACACAGAGGAAGGAAAGAACCAATCCCTGAGGTTGTCCTCTGACCTCACGGCCCATGCACGCACGTGTGTATGAGTCCATTCAGAGGAATAATGAACACTTTATCATGTTACCTTGAGGCTCTGACTCTGCATATCTTCTAGAGTTGGAAGATCAGCCAGATACTTTTCCAAGGTCTCAATTCTTCTCTGCTTTTCTTTGTTTTGTTCAGATTCCTTCTGGTATTTCTTTTTCAGGCTGCTAATGTATCTATCTCTGGTTTTCAGCTGAAGAAAAAGATTATGAATCTCTGAGTCATTAAAAATAATAAAACCAGGCGAAGCATGATGGAGGACGAGTAGCAGCCTCGCCAGGACTCTCTCTGTAAAGGTTTGATTTTCCAGCTGGGATCCAAAGCTTGGACCCAAGCTGGCCCTGAAACCAATTCTACCGCCTCCCCAGCTCTAGCACCAGACAGGACAGGATTCCCCAGTGGCTTTCTGCTCCGCAAAGGAACAGAGAGGCGCCCTTCCCCAACCCCAAGCTCCCGCCATAGCTATTGACTCCACTCCAGTGCTTCCCAAGCCCTTGCCGGCTGAGCACCTTTCCCTCTCTGGACCCTTCTTCCAGCCTCGTTCCAGCGATACTTGGGTGCATTTCTCTCTGAGAGCCCCTCACATACACAGGCAGATATGCTAATTGGGCAAACTGAACTACCTCCGTTCCAGGAGCCCACTCCGGACCGCAACTGCCAGGCGGGGCCAGGCCTCAGGCACCTGGGAAACTCTGCCAGTGTGGGGAGGGCAGAAGCCCTGGCAGGAGGGCACAGGCGGCTTCATCGGGCACCAGGAACGATGCGCCACTGACAGGAGGGCAAAGTCAGGGGGGAAAACACTAGGCTCTATAGTTTGGGGTGCTGGGGCGGTTTCTACTGCAGCATACCAACTAGGGACAGGGAAATATGTGGTAGCTCTAACTAACAGTCACATACAGAGGGCTCCAGAGAGGTAAAGACCTAAGCTTCTTGGGGGACAGAACACCCCAATAGGAAAAACCTCTGTTTAAGATCAAACAAGGTGATCATTCCACTGGAAGCAAAGCGGGCTGAACAGCACTCCGCAGAGTGCCTGAATCCCACTCACCTTCCTGGACATGGGCAGAAACCAATGGAAAAAAATCCACAGATATAAAAGACAGAACTCGCCAACCCAGGGCCCCTAGTCACATTATGGAACAGGAAAGTGGCAAGGAAGTAGAGACAGCACATATACAATCACAAGGAGACAATAATATGACTCCTGATCACAACTGCAATGCAAACATGAAGCAGTTAATGGCTGATATGGAAATAATGAGAAAAGACAAGAATGAGATGAAGCTTTCTAACTCAAGCATAGACTCCAGAATGAATTTAATGGAGAGAAATATGAATGAATTCAGAAACACATTAAGTGAATTGAAGATTGATCAACTAACAGAGGAGCTAGACAACCAAATGATTAAATTTGATGAGGACTTAAAAAAACTAAAAAATGATTATCACGAATCCCAAGCAAAAACAAAATTAGATTGGAAATTAGATCTCACCAAAAAATTGGAGACTATAAACAAAATTATAGCAGAAACCAATAATGAAAATGAGATGTTAAAAACCTCCCTTGAATCAATCAATCCCAGAGTTGACAATTTAGAGGACAGACTCTCAGAAGTTAAAGACAAGTCAGAAGGAATTAATTAGGATGTCATAGGTTTCAATAAATTCAAGAAATCAAGTGAGCAAAATTTGAGGGATCTATGGAATACCATAAAGAGGCCCAATATTAGAATCATGGTGATTGATCCCAGAGGGAGAAGAAGCACAGGCTAAGGGCATGGGAAATATCTTCAACAGAATTATTCAAGAAAACATTCCCTATCTAACAAGAGAAAGCCCACTCAACTTTCAAGGGGCCCAGAGGACTCCAAACAGACAGGCCATGAAGAGGAATTCTCCAAAACACATTTTAATTAAGATGCCTAACATAAAAAGCAAAGAGAAAATACTCAAAGCTGCTAGAGTAAAGCAAACCGTAACTTATAAAGGAAAAACCATCAGACGTACCTCAGACTTCTCGTTAGAAACCATGAAAGCCAGAAGGGCTTGGAATAATGCTTTTCAGGGCCTAAAGAAGTATGGCTTTCAACCTAGACTACTGTACCCAGCAAAGCTATCCCTCATGATAGATGGAGAAGTGAAAGTGTTCCATGAAGTAAACCACCTCTATGACTATTTGAACACAAAGCCAAAATTTCAGAAGATCCTGCAAGAGATATCCCACACAGAAGAAAAAAGAAATCTACCTCAGAAGAGTATCAGAGATCAGACACGACAATCATAGTCAGTGCGCTTACAACAGAAGCACAGACAACAACCACCCTTAACCCTTCATCATGGCAGGGCTTAAAGCAAGCCTGACATTTATATCACTGAATATAAATGGACTGAACTCCCCTATAAAAAGACACAGACGTGCAGGGTGGATCAGAAAAAAGGACCCTTCCATCTGCTGCCTTCAGGAAACACACTTTAATTCTAAAGACAGCAATCTTCTTAGAGTAAAAGGATGGAAAACAGTTTATCAGACATGTGGAAGAAAAAAGAAAGCAGGTGTGGGAACATTAATCTCTGACAAAATAGACTTACAGCAAAATCAATTAAAAAGGATCACTTCTTACTCATCAAAGGAATGATCCAGCAGGAAGATGTCAGCATCATTAACATATATGCACCAAATTCGGGTGTAACACAGTTCATAAAGGAAACCCTACTCAAAAATAAAGCAAAAATAGACTCTAATTCCATCAGAGTAGGAGATTTTAATACACCTCTATCAGCTCTAGACAGATCAACCAAACAGAAGATCAGCAGGGACATATGGAGCTTAATGACACCATTGACCAGCTGGGGATAACAGACATTTATAGAACGTTCTACACCAAAGATACAGAACATACACTCTTCTCAGCAGCACATGGGACTTTTTCTAAAATTGATAAATCTTATGTCACAAATCCTCCCTAAAAAAATTCAGGAAGATCGATGTAGTTCCTTGCATCATATCACCATAGTGCGTTAAAGGTAGAAGTTAACAATGGAACAGGATCCAGAAAATAAACAAAGTACTGGAGCCTGAATAATTCGCTCCTAAAAAATGATTGGGTCATCCAAGAAATAAAACAGGAAATTCAGAATTTCCTAGTAATAAATGATGACGATAACACATCATATCAGAACTTAAGGAACACAATGAAGGCAGTCCTGAAGGGAAAGTTCATCGCGCTAAATGCCTTCATATCAAAGGCAGAGAGGTCTCAAATCAATCGCCTAACCACCAACCTAAAATCATTAGAACTGACGGAAAAAGCTAACCCAAGGAGCTGAAAACGAAAGGAAATAATTAAAACCAGAACTGAGATTAATGAATTGGAAATAAAGGAAACAATAAAAAAAATAGATAAATTAAAGAGTTGGTTCTTTGAAAAAGTTAATAAGATCAACAAACCCCTGGCCAATCAAATCAAACGAAGAAATGAGAAAGCCCAAATCAACAAAATTAGAAAGGACAATGGTGAGATCACAACAGAATCTGAAGACATTGGAAGAATCATCAGGTCATACTTCCAAAACCTCTACTCCACAAAATTAGAGAACCTGGAAGAAATGGATAAGTTTTTGGACACCTACCAACTGCCAAAGCTTAACCCAGAGCAGATAAAAGCACTAAATAAACCTATCACAACCATAGAGATTGAAGATGTAATAAAAAACCTTCACAAAAGGAAAAGCCCAGGACCAGATGGTTTCTCAGCTGAATTCTACCAAACCTTCATCACAGAGCTGAAACCACTCTTTCTGAAGCTTGTTAGAAGCATAGAAAAAGAAGAAATCTACCAAACACCTTTAATGAAGCTACCATTGCCCTATTCCCCAAACCAGGTAATGATGCAACAAGAAAAGAGAACTATGGACCCATATCTCTGATGAATTAGATGCAAAAATCATGAACAAAGTCCTAGCAAACCGAATACAATGCTACATCAAAAATATTATCTACCCTGACCACGTTATCGTTATCCCAGAGATGCAGCGATGGTTCAACATACACAAATTGATAAATTTAATACAGAACATTAATCAGCTCAAGCACAAACACCACATGGTTATCTCAATAGATGCGGTGAAGGCTTTTGACAAAATTCAACACCTCTTCATGTTCAAAGCTCACAAAAGAATAGGCATAGATGGCCTATTCCTCAACTTATTAAAGAGAATTTACAAAACTCCTAAAGCACAGATCATTCTCAATGGGGAACGACTCAAGGAGTTCCCACTCAATTCAGGAACAAGACAAGGCTGCCCACTCTCACCACTGCTCTTTTACATAGTGCTAGAAGTTCTAGCCCAAGCGATTAGACAAAAGAAGGGCATAAAAGCCATACATATCGGAAAGGAAGAAATTAAACTATCCCTCTTTGCAGATGACATGATCCTTTATATATCAGACCCAAAGAATAGTATCAGTAACCTCTTGAAGGTGATTAATGCCTTCAGCAACGAGGCAGGATACAAAATTAACACACAAAAATCAGTAGCCTTTATATATGCAGAAGACAAGCAGACAGAAAAAGACATCAGAGAGACTGTCCCATTTTCTATAGCCTCAAAGAAAATCAAATACCTTGGAATATCACTAACCAAGGTTGTAAAGGACTTATATAAGGAAAATATTGAAACACTCAAGAAGGAAATAGAGGAGGACGTGAGAAGATGGAACAATATTCCATGCTCATGGATAAGGAGAATCAATATAGTAAAAATGGCAATCCTGCTAAAAGTGCTTTACAGATTCAATACTATGCCGATAAAATTCCCAACCTCGCTCTTCACAGACATAGAAAAAATATTCTCTAAATTCATTTGGAAGGGCAAAAGACCTCGGATAGCCAAAACTATTCTAAGTAAAAAATCCTACTCAGGAGGTATCACCATGCCTGACTTCAAAACATATTACAAAGCCATAGTAATGAAAACAGTATGGTACTGGCATAAAAACAGAAAGACAGATCAATGGAACAGAATTGAAGACCCAGCTTTAAATGGAAGTAACTTCAGTTATTTGGTCTTTGACAAGGGGGCCAACCATGTATTCTGGGCCAAAGATAGCATCTTCAACAAATTGTGCTGGAGGAATTGGATAAACACGTGTAAAAAAATGAAAATAGACCCACTCCTTTCACCGTGCACAAAAATCAACTCCAAATGGATCAGAGACCTTAATATAATTCCGGTCATCGTGAACACCCTGGAGAAAAAAATAGGAGGATCTCTACATGAAATAGGAGTAGGGAAAAATTTCCTGAGCTAATCTCCAACAGCCCATGAAATACAACAAACACTTAACCAATGGGACCTGATCAGGCTCAGAAGCTTCTGTACAGACAAACAAACCATACTCAGAGCCAATAGACCCCCTTCAAACTGGGAAATGATTTTCACCAGCTACAACTCAGACAAAGGCCTAATTTCCAAAACCTACAGGGAACTAAAAAAAATTAATAACAAAAACCCAAAATGCCCCCTCACAAAATGGGGTACTGATCTCAACGGAGACTTCACGGAGGAGGAAACACAAATGGCCTTGACTCATTTAAGAAAGTGCTCAGCATCCTTAAGCATCAGGGAAATGCCAATCAAAACCACAATGAGATACCATCTTACCCCTGTCAGAATGGCAATCATAAAGAAAACCAACAACAATCGTTGCTGGCGAGGATGCAGGGAAAAAGGAACCCGCATTCACTGCTGGTGGGATTGCAAACTTGTTCAACTGCTATGAAAAGCAGTGTGGAGACTTCTAGACAGAATGGACATAGAACTACCAATGGACCCAGCTATCCCTCTACTAGGAATCTACCCGCAAGATGCCACATCTTGATGCAGAAAATTTTGTACAACTATATTTATAGCAGCTCAATTCATAATAGCCAAGAATTGGAATCAACCCAAATGCCCATCCATGGAGGAATGGACAGAGAAACTGTGGTATATTTACATGATGGAATTTTACTCAGCTGAAAGGAAAAATGCATATCGAAATTTAGGAAAAAATGGTCTGACTTCGAACAGATCTTACGAAGCAAACACTCAAAAGAACAGAGAATTGAATGGCGCATATTTTCCCTCATATGTGGTCCTTAACCAGGATAACAGTTTTCTTTATGCAGACTAGTAGATCAAACTGAGAGGTTATAAATGAGCGGTAAGGGGGAAAAGATGGCTGACTAGTAAACACGCCGCACACTTCTCTGGGATTAAGGGCCAGGGGATACAGCAGGAATCCAGAGCGTGGACACAAGCTGCGATTGCCCGCTGAATCCAGACACCTCAGAGCACAGGACCCGTAGGATTGGAGGCCACCAGCGTTGACCAGCTCGCAAAAGCCAGTGAGTCCTCCAGGCAGG
>PVHP010031691.1:0-20809 GCA_004024765.1 Zapus hudsonius | reverse complement strand
TTGATCCAGGTGTCCCCCACAAACAAATGAATGTGTTCTGATAGATCGATCCTCAGCTGATGGCAGTTTGGGTTTTACAACCTCGATGAAGCTGTGTTGTTGGGGGCGAGCTTATGGGGTTATAAGCCAGCTTCCCCTTGCCAGAGTTTGGCACACCTTCCTGCCGCTGTTTGCAGTGCTGTGGCAGAGGTGATGTCCACCCCTCTGCTCATGCCATCATTTTCCCTGCCAGGATGGAGTCTCCCCTCAAGTCCGTAAGCCAAATAAATCCATTCCTCCACAAGCCGCTTTTGTTTGGGTTCTTTCTGTGCTGCAACTAGGAAGCTGACCACAACAGCCTCTTTCACCATTATGGAACTTCCCCTGGATCTGAAGCTTCAGTAAATCCTCTCCTCACATAAACTGTGCCTGGTTTGGAGAGTCGTACCAGTGGCACATGAGCTATGACAATTCTGTAACTGAAAGGGTTATTATGAGGGCTCAGTAAGCTGATACATGTTAGGATATAGATGAGAATAGTAAATTCAGTATAAATACTTACTATGCAATACTTGTTATTAATTTCCACCATACCACAATGGGGATCCAGCACTAAATTAAAATGATGTGCATAGTGACAAATTTTAAAGAAATCCAGGGGCTCAGAAGGTAAGAACAAATGCTTGCTCTGCAAGCATGAGAAACAGAGTTTTATCCCAGCACCCACATAAAAATCTAAGCATACTTGTAACCCCAGGACTGAGAGGCACGGAGGCAGAAGGATTGCTGGGGCTCCCTGGTCAGCCAGTCTAACTGAACAAAACAGGGAGCTCCAGGTTCACCAAGAGACTGGCTCAGGGACATAAGACAAATCATACATCAGAAGAGGGTAACCAAGACTTCTTCTGGCCTTGGTCTGTGTGTACACAGGGCACATGCGTCTGCACATACAGACATGTATATCTCACACATACACACCAAAAAGAAAAAAGAAATCTAACCCATGTTCCAAACATTTTCTGTCTTGTTTTAGTTTCAAGCAATATTAACTCCAATAAACAGTCACACAATAAAGAGAGACTATCAAATCCTAATCACTAACCTACCAGGGAGCATTATTCAGTCACACAGTAGAGAAAAATGCTAAGTTTCATTGTCACAACCCAGTTAAAGTTTCGTTCTATTTAAATATGTATTTATTTGCTTGTTATTGTTAGTTTAGTTTAAAATTCATTAACCAGTCTCTGATAAACACTAAAATCTAAGCATGCTAGCTTATCTTTGGGCCCTAATGAAACATGTGGACATCACTTACTTTGCCCCTGCAAAATATTTAAAACAAGTTTCGTAATCTTGAATTGTCATCATTTGTGACATTGAAATTGCCGTGACTAAGTCACTGTGTTTGAGGGAGAGTTAAAAGGCATAGGATCAGGAAGGATCAAGCACAGGCCTGCCATGTAGTTGAAGTTCAATGACACTAATTGAAATTAGTGCTAATTGGAATCCCAGTCGTCTCCCATGCTTCTCTGAGCTTGGTGCTATGCTTTTTTTAAGAAGAATCCAAAGAGCAAGTGTGAGACTTACAAACATCTCATTAGTACTTGGCAAATGAAACTCACTCTTGTGAAAAGAAATGTCCCAGAGATGAATGTCAGACACTGAAAGCTTATTCTTAGCTGTAACGGCACTGGTGACGGCAATTTCAGCTGAATTTCAACCTGTAATTGAATTTAGTAGGTTGTAATGAGAACTAAAAGCAATCCAATCCAAGTTCTTTGAATTCTTTTCACTTGGCTTTATGTTCTGAGCAAATGGTTTATTAAACAAGCTGCTTAGAAGGCATGATACTGTGGTTCAGGCACTAATCTGTGTTTTACAAATTTTAAACTTCAACTACATGCCAGGTATGACTTCTGAGTTAATAAAGATAAGGTAACAAATGGAACACTAGATTTAATGTTAAGAAATTAATCTCTAACTGGATGACCCTGATTTTAACTCTTATTTAACTCTGTAGACTATAGTAATGGGAATGTAGAAGATTAAAATCACATTGTTTCTTTTGGTGTTGATAATAATTACTTTCCTCATCACTGCTACAAAATAGCTGATATTAACAACATAAGGGAAGGAAGGTTTATTTTAGTTCATGGTTTAAGAGAATAAGGTGGATCCTTTTGAGAAAGGCATGTCTGAGAAGTTCCATATTGGAATGTGAAGTGACTGCTTGTTTCATCTCTGTGGATTCCAAGCATAGAGACCTTGGTCCAGAACTAGGACTGGGCTACAACCCAGGAGGAGTTACCATCCCCCCACCAACCTACTTTCTCTACTTCAGACCTACCTCCTTCCTCCTTTGAGAAGAGGGAACCACTATATGGGCACAAAATCTTTAAGCACACAAGCCTGTGGAGGACATTTAAATCAAACCACGATGCTCTATCTCTAGCTCCCATAGTCAAATGGCTAGCTCAAAATGCAGAACGCATCAAGTCCAACTTCAAAAGTTCTATCAGTGTCCAAAAGTCTTTGCTGTGAGGTTTTGCAAAATCAAAACAAGTTACTGACAATTTACACTGGCACAAAGCAATCATTTCCATTCCCAAAGGGAGGAATGGAGACCTAGTAAGAAAGATCAGGGCTGTGGAGATGGCTCAGCAGTTAAGCTCTGCAAAACCTAAGGCCCCAAATTTGATTCTCTGGTATCTGTGTAAAGCCGGATGCACAAAGGGGCACATGCATCTGGAATTTGTTTATAGCTAGAGGCTCTCTCTCTCTCTCTCTCTCTCTCTCTCTCTCTCTGCTTGCAAACAAGTAAATAAAAAATATTAAAGAAAAAGAAAAGACTAGACAGACCTAAGCAAGACCAAAACCCAGCAGAGAAAACGCCCAGCCCTGGAGCTCGATGTCTGGTATCTGGTTTCATAGTGGCATCGTCTGTCCAGGCTCCAGTGGGCTTGGCTAGCCACACCCACACCTACCCTGACATTTCCAGCATACACGGTCTCTGTCTTGGACCAGCTCCACTTGGTGCAACAGGTTTCTTTGGTAGACATTTCCAACATTCTAGAGTCTCTGTTGCAAATTAGGCTTCATCTTCATAATTTCAGTCACAGCTTACTCAGGAGCTCCCTGCAGGGAGTCTGATTCTGCTGCACATGTGACCTTGGCTGATTCCTGGAACCTTGGTGCAAGCCTCCATGACTCTATAACCCTTGCATTCTTTGTGTCTGCAGTTAGCACTACGTGTGCAATGACATCACATTCTGCTGCAGCCTTGGGGTGAAGCTGTGCCTTCTACCTGGACCACTACTTCAATGGCCTCCGTGTGCCTTCACAGCTGAACCTGGAAAAAGATTTCTCTAAGGGACTCTGTTCCAGCAGGATGCTCTTTTTGGTCAGAGAGCATTTTTTGTTATTATTTGCGAGTGTGTGTGTGTGTGTGGTATATACATATGTTGTATATATACATATGTATATAATGTATGTATACCTTATTATTGGAGTGACGCACCCAACCAATAGCAGCTGATGGGAAGAAAGTTTTTTTTTCTTTTTTTATTTATTCATTTTCAAGCAGAGAGATACGAGAGAGAGAGAGAGAGAGAGAGAGAGAGAGAGAGAGAGAGAGAGAGAGAGAGAGGGAGCGCACCAGGGCCACCACCTTGTGGGTCTGGCATATGTGGGTCCTCGGAAATTGAACCAGGGGCCTTAGGCACTAGAGGCAAGTGCCTTAACTGCTGAGCCATCTCTCCAGCCCTTTTTTTTTTTCTTTTTTTTAACTTTAGCTTACTGCCTCTAGGGGAAGCTCCATGAACTCAGGGAAAAAACATGGCATGAGCAGAGGCTGGATATCATCACTTCCCAGCAGGTGGAAAATAACAGCAGGAGAGGAAGTCGAGTTTAGGAGCTGCCCTTAACAACATACCTCCTCCAGCAAGATTCTACCTCCAAAATTACCATCAGCTGGGGACCAAGCATACAAAGCACATGAGATTATGGGGGCAGGCATTTGATCCAAGTCACCACAACATATGTGTGTAGATATTCTCACAGAGAACGTTGGGTAACTTTTCTCTAATTCACATATATCAATCGTGTGGTCACACCCAGCTGTATATATGGCTGCTGGGGAACCTAACTAGGTTAGACAGAATCAGGGCTATCAGTCCCTCATGCTCTTGCCCTGATGCAGCTTCCCAGCCCCCAAAACTTTCTTTTGAAATGAAAGTTTTCAAATAAATTATTATTGTTATATTCTGGAGCTCTTATGGGTGGAGTCTTGTCCTCAGGGCACTTTTTAATCTCATTATTCTCTTTATCAATCACCTGCCTTAAAGTATATCTGCCAGCAAGCTCTGCAAGGTCTTATAAACATCAGTATTTCAGTACTGGCAGCCTCCGAGGAGGTTCAAGGACTAGCACAGTGCTCCCATCAGTTTGAATGAGAAAAGAGGACTGGTTAGTTTTATATCACATAACTGTCAAATATGAACCACAAAGAGTGCTTTGCTAGCTGGATGTGGTGGTACATGTCTGAATCCCAGAAGTTGTGGAAGGCTAGGTTACATAGCAAGAACTTGTGATGAGAGTATTGGGGTTCAGAGAAGAGTCCTTGACTCCTGAACCCTGAGTTTGTGTCTTTTAATTAACCAAAGAATTGGCAGTTCAGACTGAGAATGATTTTTATAAAACAATCACACTTCATTCAAATGTTAGAGGGCTTTGATGAAGAATAAAGATGCCAAGAAGGAAAGGGAGGTGACCCAGAGATCAGGGAAAGTTCACCACGTGGTCTGGGGGATCCAGATGCAAAAACAACCATGAACCCTGGACACACACACACACACACACACACACACACACACACACACACACACACTAATGAATCTTACCCAGATGAAGTCAGGCGTGGAGTTGTATTCCACACCAGAGCCAGAGAGAAGAGACCAGAAAGGTTTCTCTGTGAGCTCAAGTTGAAGTTTGAGAGCTGGAAGAGGTCTGCACTCACCTGTGTCAAGTGTCCCAGCCAAAGGTCTGAGCTTAAAGGGAGAAGGAGCCCACAGCTGGGCAGGATGCTCACTCGAGAGAGATCTGATTGGGGAGTTAAATCCCGAGACTGAAGCAGATGAGGCCAGCTCAGATAGGTGGGATGAGCAGAGACGATAGGCTGGCAAGGGTTTTAAGTGGGCCGCCCTTGTCTAACTGCCTACCAAAAAGCTGTCTAAACCAGCCCCTCACACTTGTTTTTAAAAAAATCAAACAAATAAACGAGTCTTTTGCTTTTATAAAGCTATTTCGGGAGAGGAGCATAGCATTATTCTATGTTCAACTTAATGAGGCAGTTTAGGATGACAGAGCCTGAAAATATGAGAGAGGAATACAATGTCCTAGAGCCTATCCTTGCAATGAGGAGTTCTCTCTCTGGATCTGTTTGTCCTTGAACTCGATTTCAGTTCCTCCCTAGAAAAGACAGTTGCCCCCATGCCAAGAAGGTTACACCCTTCCTGGAAGATTGAAATTCCAGAGAACAAGTCTGTCAGGCTGATCTATTCAGGCTGTGCAGAACCCAGAAAAGGCCAATCTGAGTCTAGTTGGGCTTTACCCCATTCCTGCCTTCTCATGGGCAGGGGCTCTCTGTAGTCTCTCCTTCCTTCTCTCAAGGTCTGGACTTTTCAGGTCCCCTCTTGCCTCCTCAGGCATGAGCTCTGTCTTCCTTCCTTCTCTTAAGTTCTATCTATAATTAAATAAAACCTGAAACTTTACCCTCTGTTCTATGGCTATAAATTCTTTGAATTCATAAGACAAGCAAGTAGAAACACTCAAAATTCCTTTATCATATTGGTGCATTGGCAGGGAATTCCAGTTCCCTTATCATTAGCATTCTGACTATGCATAGGTTAAGTGCCATGAGCTCATGAAATTTTGTAACCTCACATATAATTAAGCCCTAAAAAATGAGCAAAATACATGAACTCTTTTCATTCAACCCTTTAATATAAGTTCACTTACAACCTGCTTAACTCCTGGATCTTTTGAGTCCTAGTTACTGTTAAAGAAAAAACACAGGTTAGGCTTCAAAATTCAGAGACTCAGATCACAGTTTTAGAAATGAGAATTATTAGGGGCCCAGCTGTGGTAGTCTTTTGAGAAGGGACAAAGAGGAAGGCAAGGAACTGGAAATTCAGCTTGCAGCTTGGGCAGCTTTGGAGAGAGGGACAGGGAAATCCTTACTTCGTGCTTCAAGGCAGCACAGTGTATAGTGGGTCAGTGGGTGTGTAATAGGAAGTGAGGTGGACAGGCAGGAAGATGTAAAGGAATATATGCACTTGTGATGAAGGAGGTATTGGAGGAAGCAAGACAGAGTCAGCAGGGAAATGGCATCAGACCTTTTATATCTGTGCACTTGGGACATGGCAGACTGGCCAGTGGTAAGGGGGCTCATGATGGTGTGAGTGCAAGTGGGGAGCTGAGTTGCCTGGTTCCTCCCTGAAGCTGAGGAGGGAGTAGTCCATTTGAAGGAAGTTTTCAGTTGGAAGGAGGAAGGAGCTCTGCGACTGACAGTTACATATGGTATGTGAGATTACTTTATAGAAGTGTGATTTTACATACATGTAATTAAATGTCTTAGGTAAGGCAAGAGCCAAATTAAATACTGGATTGCCTTGTATGACTTTATTTGGGAGAGAAATGATTGCCTGTGAAGTAACCAAAAAGACTGGAAGGAAAAATATAGCATTTTTAAAGGTTTCTAAGGCTTTGAGAAAACAAACCATTTACTTAAAATAGTATTTGTTAATTTCCAAAGATGATTGTGCCTGTATGAAAGCTTTCACTAAAATTATTTCAAGAGTGCTTCTTCACAAAGATGACCCTGGACTGTAATTGTTCTTGATGATGCATCTAGATAATGTGAAACTATCAAATGCTTAAAAACCCAAGTAACAAGAATTATAGAATGACTCTGCAGAAATGGGTCAGCAGTTATTGGTGTTTGCTTGCAAAGCCTGATGGCCTGGGTTTGATTCCCCAGTGCCCACATAAAGCCAGATGCACAAAAGTGGCAAATGCATCAGGAATTTATTGGCAGTGACAGGAGTCCCTGGTCTGCCCATGTTCTCTCTCTTTCTTTCTTTCTCTCTCTCTCTTTCTCCCTTTTTCTCTCTTTCTCTCTCTTATGCTTTTTCTCTCTACTTGCAAATAAATAAAAATATATTTAAAATATATTTAAAACTATAGAAATGGAGATGAAAGCAGCTCTCTTATTTTTGTACTGTTTGGGATAATCTCTTTTCAGACGTGTTTTCTACCCAGTTTTAAATGCCTGGTGTTAAAGATGACAGGCAAACAACTTTATCAATAGGCCATTTATGTCCCTCACTCTGCTTCTCAAAAGTGACAGTGTCTTGATTCCAGCAGTGATTCCCCATCCTGCCTTAGGGTTGGACATTTACTGGTGACTCCTGAAATCCAGCCCACAGTCCTTGGCCACAGGATTCCATCACTGCAAGTGATACCATCTCTACTTCTAGGAAGGGTAAACTGTACCCAAACATTTCCAAGTAAATAATTTTGCCTTTTTAGCCAGAACAGAGAAACCCATTTGCATACTTTCAGCCTATTTCCATGCTAATGTGATTGCAACAGCCAATGAATGTTCTAAGTGTTCAGGCATAGGGCCTCCCACACAGCTGGATCAGTAAATTTCTGGGATTAGGCATTTTATCATTAGACTTTATAGGATTCTTTCAATGGATTAAACAATATCATAGCATATCAGAATTTTTACATATCGTATTTTGGCACTAATAAATGCTTCTGTTTTTAGGTTTTTTTTCTCATTTCTACTCACCTATAAATTTCCCTCTCTACTCTTTCACTTTTTTTTTTAAATGAGCTTCCTTTTATTCCTGGCCTGGTCTCTCCACTCCACCCTAGGTAATGACACACTAGACCTGAACTGTGGCTCGCTGCCTTGGCATCCTCTACTCCCTGACCTTTTATGTTTGGTTGGATGCCAAACTGTGTAAGGGATGCTTCAGAAATGTCTCCAGATCATGTCTCTTCGGTTCTCTTATACCAGTGCATGTCAGCCTACTGCACTGTACTTGCATATTAATCAGCCCGCACCACTCCCCTGGCTATGGTTTCTCTCCAACTCTCCAAGATATCTTCTGCACTGCTGTCTGAGTGCTCCGGAAATCCAGCTCAGCTCAGATTTCACCCTGTGTCAAAACCTTTGATGGGCCTCCCATGGTTGTTCACGAGTGTCAGACTAGTGTACCTGGGAGAAACCAAACCGAACCAAACCAAACTTTCCATGGTTGAACACTAGGTGCAGAAAATTCTTTTTTTTTTTTTTTCGAGGTAGGGGCTCGCTCTAGCCCAGGCTGACCTGGAATTCACTATGTAGTCTCAGGCTGGCCTTGAACTCACAGTAATCAGATTCTCCTACCATGAAAGCCATGCAAGCAGAGAGAGAAAGGGGGGAGAGGAGGAGTGGGCAGGACACCTGGGCCTCTTGACACTGCACATGAACTCTAGATGCCTGTGCCACTTTGTGCTCCTGGTTTTACAAGGGTTCTAGGAAATTGAACCTGGACACCAGGCTTTGTAAGCAAGCGCCTCTAACCACTTTGCAAACTCTGTAGGCCAGCTTCTAACATTTTTTAAAAATATTTTATTTATTTATTTTCAAGCAGACAAATACAGAGAGAGATAGAGAGAGAAAGAGAGAGAGAGAGAGAGAGAGAGAGAGAGAGAGAGAGAGCGCACCAGGGTCACTGCCTTGTGGGTCTGGCTTATGTGGGTCCTGGGGAATTGAACCCAGGGCCTTAGGCACTGGAGGCAAGTGTCTCAACCGCTGAGCCATCTCTCCAGCCCGCTTCTAACATTTTTGATGTGGTTTTCATTCCTCTTTTTCCCTCGACAGCAAGCACATGTGTTATTACCCTCTTCCAAACTATAATGTGGATGAGAGTTTGGTTGAGCTATACAAAATGTCCTCCACACCCTACGTTCCCTGATGTAGTATTTGCTAATTTCATGTTTTTGCAATATTATAACCTCCGCTGTGATGGTTAAGTTTGTTGTCAACTTAACCTGTGTAATAACCCACAGTAATCTTGGGTGGGTCTCTGAGTTTGCCTGCGGAAAGGATTGACAAAATCCTTTTGGGATTTTGGAGAAGAGAGAAGGTCCCTTCTCCAGAGTGAGCCCTTCCCCCCAGTGGGTGGGCCTCCCAGAAGGGGACTGGATATAAAGAAGACTGAGGGGAGGAGAACTCTCTTCCTTCCTCCTCGGGCTGCTGGTGCTGGCTCTATCTCTCTGCTTGGATTTATGAAAGGAGCCAACCTTTTCCTTCATTTTTGGAACTTCCCTTGGATCTGTTATTGCAATAAATACTTTTCCTCCCCAAATTGTGCCTGGTTTGGAGATTCATTCTAGTGGTGTGTGGCTGACTACGACATCCACCTAAATTTTTGTTTTCTCTCCTTCCTTCTATAGTCTGATGCCTGTTGAAGGAAGGAGAAGTCATCTTGGGATCCTAAGAACCAGAGACAAACCCTAGGGAAGTACATTGTTAATTTTAGGACCTACCTCCCTGTTGTCAGTATGTATCACATTTCTTTTCTTTTTCTTTTTTTTTTTTAGATAAAAAGTCTCATTTATAACCAGATTGTCTTCAGATTTGGAACAATCCTCTTACCTCAGCCTCCAAAATTCTAGGATTATAGGCATGAGCCACCACATCAGGCGTAAGTGATTTTGACAACATTTAATTAAAATCAAGAAGTAACATTCCTACATTTTCGTACACAGTGCAATGGATAGGACAAGAGCTCAAGAAATCTGTTTTGAAGAGAAATGGCTTAGGAAGTAAGTGAAAAGTACTAAGAACCAAATGTGCTTTTAGATATAGGAATGTAAGTAACCCGGCCTCTTTTGCACACGGCCAATATCCTGTTATTTACATAGATTTTTTCTCAGCTTATTATTTGGATTATAATTTTATAACATTTTTGATATTTTTATTTGTTCATGAGAAAGAGAAAACATGAATGAGATCGAGAGCAAGAATGAGAGAGAGAGAAAGACAGAGAGAAGGAGGGAGAATGGGCATACCAGGGCCTGTGGCTACTGCAAACAAACTCCAGGCCATTTTGTGTGCCTGGCTTTATGTGGGTACTGGGTCATTGAATCTGGGTTTGCAATCCAGGCTTTGCAAGCAAGCATCCTTAACTGCTGAGACATCTTTCCATCCTTTTATGACATTTTTAGTGCTTGTGCCTATGTGTGTGCTCATGTTGGTGTGGATACCAAAGGACAATGTCAGGTGTCATATTTAGAAGCACTGTCTACCTTTGTTTGAGACACAGTCTCTCACTGGACTGAAGCTCACCAGTAAGGCTAGACTAGAAGGCCAACAACCTGCCTCTGCCTTCCAAGCACTGGGGTTACAGGCACACTCCACCACACATGGCATTTTTCCTTGTGTACTGGGGATTGAACTCACACCCTCATGCTTGCTAGGCAAGCTCTTTAACAACTGAGCAACCTCCCCAGACCATTTATAACATTATTGATGTCAAACCGGAACAACCTTTTTTTATTTTTCTATTTATTTTATTGCAAAATAATTAAATGTAATGGGAACATCTAATGCAAATAACTAAACTAATAAAACTTTGACACAGCAAAAGTTTTTAAAAAAGTTTTCCCTTTTTGTTTCCCTGTTACTTTCATTCCCCTTTCTTCCATCCCCTTTCCACTAAACCTTTTCTTTCCAACCAACCCCTCTTCTATTTTGATATCATTTTATTTTTTGCCCTACGTCATCATCCATGATGACAGGCTGATGGGCCCAGTGCAATACGGTTCTCATGCAGGTGAAGAACGCTGTAGTGAGGCCGTGAATACAGTGTGTCTGTATCACGGATGACACTTCATGTCCAGAAGGCATCATTTCAAATCATTCCTCCTTTCCTTTGGCTCTTGCATTCTTTCCATCACCTCTTCTGCAATGATCCCTAAGCCTTGGAGGGTGTGACAGAGATGTCTCATTTAGTGGTGAACACTCCACTGTCCCTTCTTCTCAGCCCTTTGATGAGTTTTGAGTGCCCCAGTACTTACCACCTTCTGAAAAGAGAAGCTTCTCTAACTGAAAGTAAGAGTAGCATTGATCTATGAGCCGAAACATACATCCTCCTCACTCAGCCTCTCTAGTACCTGTCACTATCGATTGTGATATTGAGTCCAACTTTCCAGCTAGACTGTGCTGTTTTATTTTATTATTTATTTATTTATTTGCAAGGAGAAGAGAGAGAGAGAGAGAGAGAGAGAGAGAGAGAGAGAGAGAGAGAGAGAGAGAGAGAGAGATTGAGAGCTAGGGCCTCCAGCTACTGCAAACAAATTCCAGATGCATGGACCACTTTGTGTATCTAGCTTTATGTGGGTACTGGGGAATTAAACTTGGGACATTAGGCTTTGAAGGCAAGCAAGTGACCACTTAGCCATCTCTATAGCCCAAGACTGTGTTTTAGTGCTGAGAGTCATAGATGAATTCATAAGGATTGTTGATTGATATATAAACTTCCTAGTTGGCTAGATGATAAATTTTAAAATCTTTCCTGTCTAGAATATCTTATACTTTTTAAAGTGAGTTTTTCTTTCAACATAAAAAGTTACTGAGTAGTTATATTTTTGAGGTATTTGCAATGTCACCATGAAAAGCATCACTGAATTGGGAGGAGTTAATTAGTCATGCAAGTGACATCCTGGTGTAGTTACAGATAGTATAATCAGTGCTGTGTTTCTGACAAGAGAAAGCTCAAGAGGCATAGCTTTAGCAAGGTAGGTTGAAGAAGGAAGCTGGGTCCTCAGAGGAATATATCATTCTGTATCAGGAAAGAATCGTCTTCCTCTCCTTCTGTCTTTGTTCATCACAGAGCCTCCTTGTTTCATTTCAGTAACTGTCCTTGCCAGCTGACTAATGACCCCCACCGAACCCTCCCCAACTTTCTCAAGCTCTGCTATCTAAGAATTGATGTCAAATCTAATGAGCTAAACTGTACCGAGTTTCAATATAAATTCTGCCTTCTCCCCATCTTCCCATCACTCCTCTGAAGTGGCTAGAAACCATATAGGAGAGAGGCCTTCATAGGAACTAAATAGAAAATGGCTTAATTTTTGACATTTTGCTGCTTTCCTAAAATAATTAGATAATGCCTGTATAACAAAAATTTAGACATTTTACAAAATTATCTTGAAAGTTCATGATAGGTAAAGCACCCCATATATTTCTTGCCTCAAAATGTATATGTAATGCTGAGAATGAGTGTCCTGATCTTGGTCAGTATGTTCCACTCTCTATGCTCCATAATGATACCAACAAATACAAATAGAACTATGAATGGTATTGACAATGTCTCAGTCTTTCAGAGTGGGAATAAGGCAGAAGGAAATGATCTCTCAGACCACAGTCAGTAGAGATGCTAATGGGATGGCCAGACAATCCAGAAATCGCACAGCAAGAAGCTCTGTTTCCCTTTTGACTGGGAGGATATCAGATGACTGGTAAGTGTCCTCAGGCAGGAGTGGGCACTCTGGCACAGCAAGCGGTGATTGTGGAGGAAAGGACTGGAGGAAACAGGAATGCCAAGTCCTTAACACAAGGAGAGAAAGATAGAAATGTCCAAATTTCTCTCTATAAGGAAAAAAAATCTATTGGGGTAACAAAATCTTGTGTGTGTCCTTTAGAGACTTTGTGTTTTTACTTGGTGGGCAGAAATAAGCCATGAGCTAGACTGAGTTTGTTGAATGGAGACATTCATAGTGCTTGGAGACCAGGGTCAGGAGGCCGGACTGGGGCATCATCAATGCTCTTTACCAGTAAGGTGAAAACAGGGTGTCTTCTCTTTATGTTACACCTCAATGATTTCACATCAGTTTTGAAGATACATATCCATCCTTCTAGGTCACTCTACCACTTAGAGAACAGGAAGTATAATGTAGTCGCTGGGCTATCTTTGTATTCTTCATGTGAAAACCTTCTTTTTCAAGCCTTGTCAGTTGTTTTAGTCTCAAAACACCTCATGTGCTCATTTGAGCCCATTTTATGGAAGAGAAAGTTGAGATACCTGGAGATTAGCTAACAGACTCCTGGTTATATATAGATGACCTAGCTGGACTTTAGGACATGGTCTTAATCACCAGCTAGGCATGTAGTCATTTTCAGAGGTCTTTAACTAGCTGCTTTACAATGAAGCAACACGTTCTTCCGGACGTAAGCCAGGTGCCATATCTCTAAGCCCAAGCCTCGTCCTCTTTCCCTATGCCAACCACCTCATCTCTATTATTGTCTTCTTTAGCAGAGCAGCCAGAAAAACCTTTCAGAAAGTCCCTTCCTCTCAAGCCCTCTGATGGTTCCCCATTGTTAGTTGATCAAGTGCTCCACTATGTTAGGATTCTGTGCTGTGGTTTTAGTGGATAGACATGGCCCAAAGTGTTCGGAGTGCTGTTTGGTTTCTAAATGTGATTGAATAATCAATTTACTTGCTCATCTCCCTTGGGATGTGTATTGTCTTTCCCACTTATTCTCAGAGGCCGTGGGCAAACTCTGAAATGACTCCGAAAATTCATCTTTGCCAGGCATGGTGGTGCATGCCTCTAATCCCAGCAATGGAGGCAGGAAGATCAGGTGATTGAGGTCAGCCTGGGCTGCAGGAGACCCTGTCTCAAACAACAACAACAACAGCAGCAACCACAACAATAACAGTAACAACAACAAGAAGAAGAGAGATTCATCCTGCGGTTACTCTGTGCCTTCCGCATGGGAGAAAAGCACTGATCCTCAGGCAGCTGAGTGTTCTAGTTCTAGTCAGTGTCAGGCTTAGATGTTGACGTCCAATGACCCCAGAGGTCCAGACGGTTGGTTAGAGCTCCTGGCAACGCAAGCTAGCTCAATGTTACAATGTCTTTCAATGGTATCATTTGTTTCGGCTTTTCCTAGGTAAGTTTGGTGGGCAGCCGGGGCCCCACAGGGCACTCGTCAGACTACAGTTAGGAGGAGCATCTGTGTGGATTGCTAATATTAAAGGAAACAGGGCAAAGGACACAGGCCAGGGACACGTATGAGCTAGATTTAACAACTTACCTGCTCATGAGCAAAACCTAGAAGACAGCTACAACAGGCCTTAACATGCTGGGAGAAACCTTGGTCCCTGGGGGGCCCAAGCTGTCATCCAGCGACAATGAATCATGCCAGGATTTCAACTAACTGCTGCTCTCTCAACTGACATTATCTTAGGTATTTGATAATGTCTGAGCAATAATTACAGAGCAGGGTGAAAAAGCCTGGTACTGTTTTTTTTTTTTTTGTCTCACTGCTTTTATTTTTTTGTCTCAATAGACTCATATATCTGAGAATTGAGAATGATTAAGTAGCATCAGCTGGTGAGCGCCACCATAATTAATCTACCTTAGGAAAACTGTCCTCCTCAGAGACTACATGTGCTGCATCTAAGTGACAAGAATGACTAGCTCACGCAAAGACACTTTGATTACTCACTGCCTTACCGAGATGGTCAAGGAAGGCTGTGCCTGACCACAATATCAGAAGGTTTCTTATTTTAATCTCAACAAATTGCTAAAATTATTCCCAAGGCTGTTGAATGAATTACAGTGACTCCTATTGGTTCTTTTAAAGAACTCTGAAACCTCTTTCATTCCTTGAGCTTTAAACAGCCAAATGACTACTGAAGACATTTTAACCTGTTTTTTTAAAATCTCAGAAGTTCTTCATGTTGATTCTTGCCTTGACTTCATGAAGGGCATCATTAATTATCAGTGTTATTAGCATGTTAACTATCCCTTCAAATAGCTCATTATGTACAGGTGCATTTCATTATGCACTTCTCCCTGTGAATCAATTAAAAAATTCTTGAAGATGAAGAAAAAAGTAGTTTTTTTTTTTCATTGCACCTTGCAGTTCAAGACATCAAAATCTAATACCTCATAAGTTTCTTAAATTGTTTCTTGGAAAACATGTTAGCTTTACTTTTCAATAAAAACCCTATAGTTATAGAGGTCCAATTTTGTGGATGATAGAAATGATAGAAATGTTGATGCATTTGGAAAGGTCTGTAAGCAGTGACACAGTTTGACCTGCATCCAGATTGGTCCATGCCTTCTGACAGCTGTCTTATTGTTCAGAACCACAGACAGCCTTTCCAGAGAGAACTCTTTGCAGGGAAGCCTCTCAGGTCACATGGTCAGTCATTCTTTTTCTAAGGAATGTTATCTGATGTTCAACTTCTGCTGCTAAAATTATACTCCTTTTATTTATTGATTCTTGAGTGTGCCCCTTTGTATGTGTGCGCTCCATGTGTGTGGATGGGCTTGTGTGCAGATGCCCTCACACATGTATGCGGCTGCATATGGAGGCCAGAGGTGGAGGCTGGGTGTCTCACCTGTAACTCTTCACTTATTTACTGAGGAAGGATATCTCACTTGAAACTAAAGCTGTCAATTTGCTAGTCTAGTTAACCAGCTTTTCTCCAGACAGAGATCCTCTGTCTTTGCTTCCTGAGCACTAGGATTACAGGTGGGCAAGCACGTTACCCACTGAGCCATCTCCTCAACCCCAAATTATACCAATTGGTATGGCTTTGCTTTGAGAAGACAGAACAGCTGGTCAAAGGGAATTAATGCCATGGCAGTAGATACTAAACAGAGTGAATAGGAGCAAAGTTTTGCTGCTATTTTCCTATTTGAGATGTTTCCATGTTTTTTTTAAATATTTACAGAAAGACATCACTTATCTAGTTTATTTGAAAATGTTTAATGGAAAAATAATTGTGGGATACTTTGCTACACATGACAAAATTCTTACAACACTAAGTTCACTTTTTGTCTAGTCTTGATAGGAAAACACAGCTCTTTTCTCAGTACTCTGTCTCTTATATCATCTCTAGTCTCTTTGAATTAAGACAAGTTCCAATTTGAAGTCTGAGGACTCTGAAATTACAGTCAAATGAAACTCCTTTTCATTAAAGTTCTCAGATGGTGATATCATAAGCAGTGATCAAATACGTAACAGAAGAGCCATAATATGACAGTAAATGTAAATATCAAGCAGAAATTATGGATGCATTGATGTTTATATTTCATTAAAACAAATATCAAATCCCTTTCTCTTGTCTTTAATCTTGAGTCTCTTTCTTGAAATAGATGATCCCCCTTTTTTTGTGGGGGTTGAGGAAGGGTCTCTTTCTCGCCCAGGATGACCTGGAATTTACCATGTAGTCTCAGGCTTGCCTCAAGCTCATAGCAATCCTCCTACTTCAGCTTCCCAAGTGTTGGGATCAAAGGCATGTGCCAACATGCCTGGAATTTAAGGGATTTTCACACGTGAACTTGTATTTTGAATTTCTATATGTATAATAAGCATTAAAAAGTTGGTTCATATTCTAATATAGCTTATTGCAAGAGGTCTTGTTTCATTAGTTATGGTAGTTTGAAGGTGTGATGTCCCTCATGGATTTACATATTCAAACATAAGAATTCTTCCTTAGCTGTTTGGGAAGGTTTTGAGACTTTCAAGAGATAGAGCCTTGCTGGAGGAAGTGTGTTACTAGACACAGGCCTTGGGGTGTAATGGTTAAGTCCTAAATGTGATTTGCTCTAGATACATCCTCTGAGTTGATGTAATGATGGGACACCTTCTTCCTGCTCCTGTCATGCTTTCCCTGCCATAATGAACTCTACACTTTAGAACTGTAAACTGAATTAAACTCTATTCTTTCCCTAAACTGCTTCTGGTCAGGTATTTTGGCAAAGCAATGAGAAAGTAACTGATACAGTAATTAAGGAGTACAAAGCTAAATGAAACATTTTTACTTTTATAATTTTAACCATAAAATAACATTTATTGAACAATAAATGAACTCACTGCAATCCTATCAGCCTCCAGAGTGCTCAATCTCTACATTCTTTTGTTTACTCTATTTTGAAAAGAAATAAGCAATAAGAAGGGTGCTTTGCTTTTGTCACAGCTCTTGAATACCTACCTCAGGCAAAAGATAAGACCCTGTTACTGAAGATTCCACAGACCACTGTCACAGAACACCAAGAGACCGTGCTTAATCCAGAAATGAACCCAGCTCCCAGAATGTAGCCTGTGTAATGCCAGAAGGTTTTGCAAGAGCTTCCAGGGGAACAAGACCAACGATATGCCAAGAAAGCTGGGGACATCCTCAAGCCACACTGACCGATGGCCTGAAAATGTGGAACATACTGCTATGTGGCACAGACAAGCAAGTCAAGAAGTGCCCTTCTGTGCCATGGTGGTGCTCAACCTAGGTGGGTAATTGACAGCTGGCTAATTGGCTATGAGATCTGCTCAGTGGTACGGAACCCTTGACTGGTATGGGGACCCAAGGCAACTTTGTATGAAGACCACAAACTGGATCTCCAATGGGAAGTCCCCACTAACCATAGGTCTTCAGAAAGGCTACATCCTTTAAAATCTCACCAAACTAGCAATATTTGTCTCAATTAACCAATATTGATCTCATTCTCCTTTGGAGACTCTGTATTTTTCAGAAATCAATGAGAACCATGGACAACTGAACTCCATCAATAGGACCTGAGATGATGGGGGAACACCCAAGCAGGAGACGAACCACCTCAGACTTACCATATAGAGCCCTAACACAACCTCTAAGGAAGTGGGGTGATGAGAAAAAGAGCTATTCCCACAGCAAGGCAGATATTCTAAGGAAGGATAACAGAGATAGACACCAAGGGTACCCAAAACAGTCTAAAACACAAATCCAGAGACTCTTAAGAACTCAACAATTATGCAAACTTAAAACTCACCCACCATGACTCAGGGAAATTTGCAGAAGAGGTTGTGGAAAAATTGTAAGAGCCATGATGGGGGTGAATATCCAATGTATAAAGGGGTATGTCATTCTGGTTTTAAGGGATTTTCTCTAATAGCACATGATACTGAGCATCTCACACTTCTTTTTAAATATATATTTATATATTTTTAAATATATATATTTAAAAAGAAGTGTGTTTTGAATTAGCCAATCTTTCAATGTAAGGAATCAGGTGGTCCTGTATGCCTATAATTCTAGTGCTTTGGTTTATTGTCTATATTGTATATAAAATTATTATCAGGAAATCAGTATATTTTCATGATAATGATCTCCAAAAATACAGCAAAGTGAGAAGCGGACATAACCCCATAAAATTAATGCTTTGATGTATTTCTTTCCAAATATTTTTATCTATTTATTTGCAAGCAGAGGGAGATGGATGGATGGATGGGGAGGGAGAGAGTGAGAAAATAGACACATCAGAGCCTTGGCCACTGCAAGCAAACTCCAGACACATGGACCACTTTGTGTATCTGGCTTTCTGTGGGTACTGGGGAATTGAACCCAAGCCATCACACTTTGCAAATAAGTGCCTTAAACTGCTGAGCCATCTCCCAACCCCAGATTCTTATATATAATTTAAAAATATTTGTCTTATTTTCATAACTGCAAAAACTGATAAAAATAAAGTCAAGGTGAATTTATTCACCATAAAATTATGTATATCACAAAATAACATATAAATTTGTTATATTTTGAAAAATCATTTATAACATGAAAAACTTTAAGAATGTGAAAAATTCAAAATATGAAATGTTATACACAGTTTTACTTAAATGTTATTTAATAACCTTAGAGACTGATTAGGGTTTGCCTTGTAAACAAAAGCCAATCACTTGAAGTGTCTGGTGCTAATCATAGCAAAGTTCTGATCTATGTATATGAAGGAGCCATTCTGGGGAAGAGGTACATCACTGGGGGAGGATGTTGAGTCCAGCTGTAAGATGTGTGGAGGGCAGTTTGGAGCTCTGGCTGATTGTGCTATTTGGTGTTTGCTGGCTGTTTGATGATATCTCTCTGCTTAGATCTATAAAGGTGAGCTAGCTTCTTCCACCATTGATGGCATCCCCTGAATTTGTAGTCTAAAATAAACCCTTTCCTCCCATAACCTGTGTCTGGTTGGATGTTTGTCCAGCAATGTGAAGCTGACTGCAGCAGTGCTCCTCAAGTCTTTCTGCTCTTTTGTTTAGAGATCTCAGGAAGAAAGAACCCTGTAAGCTCAAGGCTAGTCCTCTGAACCAAGGGCATAGTCTGGGTACCAGGAATGTTCACTGCACTTGATATCAGAAATTTGCATTTAAATTTGGCTATATGGTTCTCTATGTTTTGCAGGTTTATGGTACGGGTTCAATTGTGAAGTAGGGTTTAGCAATCCAAGGGTGTCTTCATAGCTTGGGCATTTTCAAAGTAACTCTTGCTACCTAGCATAGAAAGGATGGTGAGGAAAACATCAGGCAGTTGAGATCAGGGGTGTTGACAACAGAAGGAAACGTGTTCTATAAAACTGAAGCATAAGAAAGATGGAGGAAAAACAAACCCTGACAGAGAGAAACCCAACACATGCTTAGGGAAATTTGTACCTGGCTCCAGAGGTAGGTGGGTCTGAACATTCTCAGTTCACTTTGGAATTCTGAGAGCAACCTCCATTTAGTGCAGTGAATTTGACTTGGGCCTCAGGCTGGAAACCAGCCTAGATCTCTAAGGGCTTAGAAAATCCTGGAATGATGGTAATCTTAAGAAAGGACCATGACCTTGGGTGAAGGCCAAAGGAGGGGCCAGCTGCCTTCAAGGGAAAAAAAGTGAAGCTGTCCAAGAATAGACTGTTGAGGGCTTTAAACCTGTGCCAAGTTTATTGTAGAAAGTGAAACTGTGGTTCTGCAAATTACCTCAACACTGTAAAATTTGTATTCTGAAATTTTCTCACACTTTAATAGAGTCAGAGCCTTTTCAAATCGCTCATCCTATAATTCTGCCATCCTAAATGAATGGTGCTTGCTTCTGCATTAGGAAAATACTGTGTTGTGAACAGCATCAGGTGTGGGCGTTGCTGGGAAGAAGAGTGAATAACTGAGAACATGAGATGCATCCCTGTGTGGTCTCAGTGGGAGCTACCTCACCTCTGTCATTAGGAAAGAGCTGGTCCAAAATAAAAGCCAGAGGACATCGAGAAATTTTCACTTATGCCTCCCATTTGGGTGCCCCATTTGGACATTGTATGACTTAGCTCCACTTGTATGCTTGTGAACAATACTTCTGCAAGAGATTCATGGCAAGTAATAATTATGTCTGTCTGTAATGGGGATAGATGACAAGCTTGGTTTGTCTATACTTTAGGAAATTCCATTGTCACTTATTTCATCATGCGCTCGTTTGTGTGCATATGAGAGACAGATTATGGGTGCTCCAGAGCCTCTTGCCACTGCAAACGAACTCCAGATGCATGTGCTAGTTTGTATCTGTAGTACAGCTATGATTATCTTCACGTGTGCATACGAATGCGAGCACCACCATCCTCTTACATCCTTTCTGTCCCTTCTTTTGCGATGCCCTGAGCCTTTGAGGGATTGTTCTAGATGAGCACTGAATACACAACAGTCACTTACCTTCATCACTTTGATGATATTTGAGTATCCACAATAGTCACCATCCTCTGCAAAAAGAAACTTCTCTGGCCATAGTTGAGAGACGCACTAACTATGGGCATAAGTATTAAGTGGGTGATTTGATGCACACAACATACATTAGATTTGACATCAATTCTTAGATAGCAGAGCTTGAGAAAGTTGGGGAGGGGTCGGTGGGGGTCATTAGTCAGCTGGCAAGGACAGTTACTCAAACAAAACAAGGAGGCTCTGTGATGAACAAAGACAGAAGGAGAG
>PVHP010031690.1:0-20826 GCA_004024765.1 Zapus hudsonius | reverse complement strand
TCTCTCTCTCTCTCTCTCTCTCTCTCTCTCTCTCTCTCTCTGTCTCTGTGTGTGTATCTCTGCGTACAAATAAATAAAAGAGTCAAGAAGAGAACAGCTTGTACTAGTTTGTTTCACATGGTCTGAACGCAGAGTGATTTAGTTCATGTCCAAGATCATCCATTATAAGAGATTTTGATGGTTATTTTTGTCTGGTAGAGCTATCAACAATGAGCACTATGAGGGCTTTTAAAAACACTGCATCTGTTAGGAATCATGCAGAATTAGCCTGATGTAACATTCAACCCAGTAAGGTCTGTAACCTTCATTGTTTTCATGACTTCCTACAGCTCATAATCTGCACTCCAAGTTTGGAATTATTCTAAATGGATTGTTTTTATGCATATCTATTTATGCTCTCTCAGATACATGGATATCCACATTCCCATTTCCCCTGACACACACACACACCTGCCCTTAGATTTTAGGGTACGTGATTCCTTCTCCATCTGATGGACCCACTGATGAGTACCAGCGTGGTCTGAATTGGAGGTTTCAATATCTGCTTCTCACTGTACAAGTGATGGTTCATTTTTATTGTTAACTCAATTTAGAATCACCTGAGACATACACACTGGGCTCCTCAGTGAGGACATTTCCAGAGAGGTTGCAGTGAGCAGGGAAATTACACGCTGAGTCACAGTGGCAGTACAATCTCAGGGGCTGGAGTCCTTGACTAACTGGGGGGTAACAAAAGAGAAGCAAGCTGAGTCCCCCATTGAATTGTCAGGAGTCCCAGCCACATGCTCCTGCCAGCAGGAGTGTTGCTGGTTCCTTCCCCACCACAAAGTTCCACACTTAAACAGGGAGCCAAAGTGAGTCCTCTTTGCATGGTGTGGGTCAGTTATTTGTTCACATCAATGAGAAAAGCAATGCAGAGCAGATGGGAACAGTGCTCTGCTTAGCTTTATTATCCCAGGAAGAAAGCTTTAATCCCAAGACAGTTTTCAGGCGACAGACCAGTGAGTTACTCAGAAATAAGTTTTTTTTTCTTATTGAACCAGAATTTGCTTTTTCAGTTTTCTTCTTTTGGCTGGGGTAAAAGCAACAGCAACAATAAAAAAAACTTGAACGGAAGCCACTTATGGGAAGCAATGGTCTCAGGTGAAATTTCTTCTGACTAGACAAAGCATGGCAGAGCAGAGCCTGGGCACCACGTCTCTTCACACCATGTGGGAGGAAGCAGCACAGGTGAGTTGATGAATGAACACCCGGTAGGACTGTGCTCATAAACCTCATGGCCTGACTCTAGTAACGCACCTCCCTTAGTAAGACTCTACTTTCCAAAGGCCCCACCAGCTGAGGATGGAGTATGAGGCCAACCCATGAAGCTATCGGAGATATTTTACATTCAAAACACCAATTTTCTATTACAAGTCCTTAGACAGAGCAAGGCAGTAGGGGTCCTGTGAAGTGACAGACAGGGGATCAGTGAGTGTCCCCTGGCAATGACCTGTACTAGGACATTATGAAAAATCTCTTCACCACCTTGACACTCCTTTCAAATCTCAGGTTGGAGGTGCTGGTGCACGCCTTTAATCCCAGAAATTGGGAAGCTGAGGTAGGAGGTTCACTGTGAGTTTGAGGCCAACCAGAGCTACAGAGTGAATTCCAGCTCAATCTGGCTAGAGAGAGAGACCTTGCTAAAAAAAGGAGGGTTGGTGAGATGTCTCAGCATATTTAATGCTTGCAATGACTGAAGGCACAAGTTAAATTTCTCAGCACCAATGAAAATCCACACACACGGACTGGTGCACACACACACACTTTCAAATGAATAAAAATGAAAAATTAAAAAACAATTCAAGGGCTGAGGAGATGGCTTAGTGGTTAAGGTGTTTGCCTGCAAAGAGGAGGGACCTGAGTTCGATTCCCCAGTGCCCACGTAAAGTTGCTGTGGCTGGAGGTGCCCATCCTCCCTCCCCCCTCTCTCTGTCTCTCTCCTCAAAAAATGAATAAATAAAATATATTTTATAAAAGCAAAGCCATATCACAGAAGCACATTAAGTAAAGCCTCTCTTGGAAGATGGCGTATGTCACAACATCTGGTCACATTCACCTGACAAAAAGCAAGCCTCATGTCAAATGTCAGTACAGTAAAAAACAATTCAAATCTGCAGTGCTGAATCTCCTCCCTCAGCTGTCCGTCTGTGACTGTTTTGGTTCTGTATCTTCCCATTTGCTGATCTGGTTGTTCATCTTCTAACTGTGAAGCTCATTCATGCGGAAATCAAGGTTTGAATTTATTTCAAGTCCCACCCACTGCACCTCCTCTTTCTGACCTTTGGAGAGTGTTTGCTTCCTTTGCTTTATTAACTGGAGTGTTTGATATTCTTCTTTGGATATTTTCAGTACCCACTACATTCAAGTTGACAGACTTAGACGTGGCATATTTGGAAGAGTCCCTTGTAATACAATTGTGTCAGGATGACCAATTCATTCTCATTTGAAGGGATACTGATGCCTTCTTTTCATACAAGTGTGGAAGCTTTGTCCTTTGCTCAAGATGAATTTTTGGTAAGAGATGATGACATCATTCTGGTAACCTACCCTAGATCAGGTAAGTGATGTATGTGTTTGTGTCAGGGGATGTGCCTATTTGTCATGCGTGGCTCCCTTGATGTCTAATCTGCATAGGCAATGTCTCCTGGATGGGTCAGAAGACAGCAATAATGATAGGTATTCATGGTAATAAAAGCAAGTAGCATGAAATCTACCAAAACTACTTCTGAAATGCGCACCAAAGTATCAGCTGCAAATTCCTTGTTGCACAATAGACTCTAGAATATTTGTGAGATGGTGTGTGTGTGTGTGTGTGTGTGTGTGTGTGTGTGTGTGTGTGTGTGTGGTGGGCAGGCATTATGCAAGTGCAGGAGAATCAAACCCAAGCCAAAAGCTTTGTAAACAACCATTGAGCCATCGTCTCGGCCCACTACTGTTTCTTTTTAAATTTAATTTGAACTATTGTGGTGACAGGGTTCTTACTGCTATAAACAAATACCAATACAGCTTTATGTGAATGGCTGGGGAATTTTTCCCATGACTCCTGTAAATATAAGGCACAGTAAAAGGTGAGGTGTTGTGGGAAAGAAAAATGTATATTCATTTTGAGGCAGGATTGAAAATAGGGAAATTTATAGGGACATGGAAACTTCAAGGGACAATAGCACTGAGTCTGTGTGATGGCTTCTGTTGATTAATGTTACCAGATCTTTAATAAAATAGAGGGTGGAGAAATGGCTCAGCAGTTAAAGGCATTGCTTGCAAAGCCTGACAGCCAATGTTCGATTCCCCAGTTCCCACATAAATCCATACATTCAAATACCCTTTGTGCCCCAATATCCTTATTTGCTTTGGCTCATAAATTTTCGTGGTTGAACATTCAGAATGACCAGTTACAACTATCTAGAAGAAAACTGTGAAGACAAGGCATATCTGATCACCATTTGTCTTTAGCAAAACACATCTAAATAAAGGATGGTATAAATGCTTAATTTGTCTGTTATCTAACTTGTTACTTGAAGACATCACATATATCCAGTAAACCTTTAAAAATCATCTTCTGCAAAGACTCTAGAGCACTGAAGGGTGTCTCACTTAGTGTTTAACACACTGCTGTGATTTTTTCTTAGCCCTGTGGTGCATTTTGAATCTTCCCACTGATTAACTCTATATGAAAAGAGAGGCTTCTATAACCAAATGTGAGAGTATAATTAATATATGAACATAAACACAAGTATTTTTGGTAGAAAGCATTTTTATTGTTTTATTTTTAGGTAATACATACTGTAAAGAACATAAAAATGCAAATATTGAGGAAAATGTTAACTATGAATTTACAAATAATTCTTGTATTTTTGGCTTCTTGTTAAACACAAGTATTTTGAGTGATGTTTGGTGACTATAATATATCTATTTAGCCAGACAACAGTAGTAGAATCATCCCTAGAGTTTATAACTTCCCAGACATAGGCTTTCAATTAGGTTTTCAATGCAAGGCACAAATTCCCTCCCATGGAGTGTGTCTCAAGTCCAATCAGAAAGTTGTTTTCCCCCATAACACACATGCTACACCGTTTGGTACATTTGGCCTGGATATCTAGCTGTAAATCATGGAGGGTGTGCTACTAGTTAAGATACTTGATGAATTTTCTCCTCCAACATGTTACATGGCTCTTTCCCAGCATCCTGAGAGCTAGTTAACAGGGAGGAGGCTTCCAGATCAGCTCCAGCTTGATTTCTCAGTGACCTGCAGGTCAAGCATTTGGAGTCTTCAGCAATAGGGTCTGATCATCTAATTATGTGGGACATAATGTTTTGGGGGCATCAGGGACCATCCTGGCCAACAACTTGCTGGGGTATATCACACACCAGGTGTCAGGGGTGAAAGCTTTTGCGGGCCTTTGGAGGCACACCCTGGCTTAGTCTTGGACAGCACCTGACAGTCTGCCAAGAGGGGCTTGGCTTAATGAATTTCAGGAGGTAGTCCTGATTAGGCTATTTGCACATCATGCCCACAGGTTCTTGTCATAGACCAATAAATAGCTCCCTGATTGGCAAGGAGCTCTCTATATATATTCTGTAGCATATCTGCAAGATGATGGAGAGATGGATGAAGAGATATGAGCAAGGAGGAATGAGGTAACAGGTATGGGGTATGAGCAATGAGATCTAAGAGAAAGCAATAAAGAGAGAATGCACATTCTTCCACCCATACGTGGTGTATGTGTGTTTGTGTTGTGTGTGTGTGTTTTTATCATTTCCCCTGCGGGTGGTGGGCAATGACAAGTGGTGCCGAAATCAACCCAAAAGTGGTGTGTGTGTGTGTGTATTTGTATGATCACTGCCCTCCACGGGTGACGGGCAGTGATACCAGGCATTAAATTTCCTAGTAACAATCTAATAAAGCTAGTTTTTACAAAAGTTATGATGAGAAAATCAGAATTAATGAACTAAATTATAACTTTGATACCATGATGTCATCAATATAATGGACTAATAAGGTACTTTATGGAAGGGACAATAAGATTCCTATGAAGTATTTTTTTAAAAAATATTTTATTTATTTATTTGTAAGCTGAGAGAGAGGGAGAAGAGAGAGAGAGAAAGAGAGAGAGAGAGAATGGATGCATCAGAGCCTCCAGTCACTGCAAATGAACTCCAGTTGGATGTGCCACTTTGTGCATCTGGCTTTACATGGGCACTGGGGAATTGATCCCTGGTCATTAGGCTATGCAAGAAAGTGCTTTAATATTTGAACCACCTCTCCAGCCATCCCTCTATGAAGTAATTTAATATACAGGCTTTAAATTAGTATAATCTTGTTATTAAAACAATAAAGGTGCAATGCTGACCTTGCCAGCTGAAAGCAAATTGCTTCTGGTAGTCTTTGTGGATGGGTATGGAAAAAAGACCATTTGTAAGATCAATATCTGAATATTAAGTTCCAAAAGATGTGTTAATTTATGCTAATAAAGAAACCACATCTGGTACTGCAGCTTAAATTGGAGTCACTACTTATTTAAGTTTCTGTTAACTGAAATTCTCTATAATGCATCCATATGTTGAACAGGACAAAGAGGAGAGTTACAGAGTGATGTGGTGGGAACTACCAACCCTGCATCCTTCCAGTTGTTTATGGTTGCATTGATTTCTGCATTATTTACAGGGATGGGGTGATGGTTTAGAGGAATCAAGTGGTCCATGTAGTCTTGCCGGCCATAATATCCCTCATTTAAATATCAGGGAACCCAGTTGAGAATTCTTTCAATTTCTAAGTATATCTATTCCAACTATATATTTAGAGGCTGGTAAAATCTTTACAGTTTGGGTTCAGGGACTTGGTGGACCCACAGAGAGTCAGACTTTGGTTAAATCTCCATGAATCACTAGATGGCCATATGGACCCATTTTAACTAGAGTGTCACAATCATGTTTTGCATCTCCTAAAATTAATGTCAATTCCAAGTCAGTATTCAGTAGGCTCTGAGATATCTGATTATTCTCTTTTCTCCAATGTACAATTTCTTCAGTAAAAGACAATAGTTCCTCTTGGTGAAAAGGAAGAGAAGGGTTAATATTAACACAAAAAATTTATCAGGGTCCTTCTTCAAGGGGACATAGCCTTTCCTTCATTCCAGGGGCTCTGAGTCCATAAAATGATGAAACTTCAGAAATTAATTAAGATGATTATAAGCAAGGTGATTCTAACATTTTTTTCTTCCTTTGCTCTGAAATTTTCAGCTTATATAGAACATGGAAAAACTTAGCAGTTTCCCATCTGATTGCTCAACTAGTACCAAAGGTCTACGTGAGTCATACCATTATGAACAATGCTTTGCCTGTGTAGTCAATTATGATAATTATATCCACTTCAACTTTGGTGATTCAGTGCTGCTACTTATTACTATGGGATGCACTTATATCCATTGCATGCAAACCATCTAATTAGGAGTAGTGGTTCTTACTGTAAGGTCTGCATTACAAAGAGGAATAATTATTGAGTTCATCAACCATGGTGGTGCTACAATTACAATTCTCTTTCATAGAATCTCAGTGAGGGACAGATAATCTGGACCTTGCAATTGTGGAGGATAAAGTTTTATATTGCAAATACACTCCAGCATTCCATTTTCTCAGGCCTAGAGGCAAAGGTGGATGGGCACTGAGGGGCATCAGCACGGTCTTTCTTGGCATCTCGATCAGGGAAGAAGACCATTAAATGTGGCACAGACAATACAGGATTCATCCCCTCAGGCAAGGATGAAGCAGGGCTGTGGAGGGAGGGGTACATTGGCTACTAAAGGTAGGGGAGCTACATTCTCTGATTTCCTATCAGAATTTGAAAGTTCTATGCCCTCATTATAACCAGGGTCTTCCCAAGTATCTCCACCTAAAGTTACAGGATCCAATTCTTTTACAATTCATGCCCTCATGTTAACTGCCTGCACCTGTTAGAGCTGGGTCTTCAACTCGTATTGTAAGTCAGCCAATCATTTAATGAGGGTTTGAGTTGGGCAACTTGGATTCTAATGGATACTGGAGAGAAAAGTTTCTTCCAGAGCACAGTTAGTAACTTCAAGGTCCTGCATATACATCTTTAGCTGGGAAATTTCATTTCTGAGCTTAGAATTTTCCCTTGGTACCTTATCCAGCAATGCTAGAAACAACAAGCCGCCATTGTTATATTTCTTACTTTTCCCTAAATATTCAAAAGTTTTATATACTAAATCACCAAATTTGTTGCTTCTTACAGAATCATCAAATAGACCTATTTCACAGTTTTAAAAATAAATAGTTGATACCATAGATTATCACTGTTGTCCTTACTACCAGGAGAGTCTTTACTAGTGCTAGAGTTGGAGGACCAGCTCCATATATACGAACTAGACAAATTCATCCTTATAATTAGGTTTCTCCAGCACCCCCTTTTGGAAGCATAATCTGTATTACTCATGGTTCTCTGGAGAAACAGAACCCATATAATGAGTACATTAGAAAATGAGCATTTATTAAATCCAGTCACATGATGAGGACTGGGATTTTTTTAATTTATTAAGTAGAAATTTAGTATGAACAAGTCGTGTGCTCGTATCACCATTTCCCTCCTCCCTGCCCCCATCCCACTGAGGGCACTCCTCAGAGGGATTGCTGGTGTGCAGCATGGGGTTGAGAGTTATGAGCTGTGCAAGCAGCAGTCAGTCATTGGGGGAGAGGGTAACACCTCTTGATATTCCTCCCATGATCTCAATTACAATCTTCCCCTCCTCTTCCACAAAATTCCAGGAGCCATGTGGGTGAGTTTTAAGTCTACTTTAGTGTAGTTTACTTTAGTGAGAGCTCACTCTCAGCAACTTCTGGATTTCTTCTTTGGTAAATTTTGAGTGTCTTCAGTGTCTCTATCACCGTGGCTCAGGTTGTCAGGCTCCCTGTGGGAGCAGCACTCTTGCTCATCTCTCCACTTCCTTTGTGGTTTCACCTGGGCCCAAGCAGATGTGCTCCGGGTGGTTCATCGCCTACCAAGGAGTCATCGATCATTTCTAGTCTTGTTTGTATAATTAGGTTGGAGGACTTGGAATTCTTATCAAAGCTGTCCACATATCAGAAAATTAAAGAATCTGGCAGCTGTTTAGTCCACAAGGCTAGATGCATCCAGAAGAATTGTAGGACCTAGTAGCTGCTCAGGCCATGAGACTGGACACAGGCTGGAAATCAAACAATCTGCAGCTTCTCAGTCCATGAGGCCAAATGAGTGGCAGAAGCACACACAGGTGAGCAGCAGAGAAGCCAGGCAAAAAGCACACACCTGTGAATATCGCCAGCAGCTGACAAAGGAAGAGAAGGCCTGGTGTTCTCCTGGAACTTCCTTTATACAGACCCCACCCCAAAAAAACATATATTCAGGAGAAATTACTTGCTCAGTCAGTTAATTTTGCTTGGAAACACCTTCACAAACCCACCCAACAGGTACATCTATCACTTCATTCCCAATCTGGTCAGGTTAACAACAAACAACCATCACAAGCTGCTTTTCAGCCCTGTGCTCCTCTATGTAACCCACATAAACTTGGTTCACCAAGCTGGACTAACTGGGATTGCTACCTTGCTCTATCATTGGTCCCTATCAGAGTTACAGAGCTGATTGACAGGAAAGGTCACATAACACTGCAACTTTACTCTCAATATTACCACACTAAGAATTTTCTGTAAGTATTATGCAATATATAGTATCCTGAATCTCCAAATGGGGATCATTTAGGTTCTTTCATATCTGTACCCTGTTCATTTCTTTGTCTTGCTTTACTGCTCTGGTTATATATTCACAAACTATATTAAATAAGGGTGGAGAGATTAGACAGCCTTGTCTCATTCTTGACTTTAGAAGAAATGCTGTCCATTTTCTCCAAAGAATATTATTTTGTGATGTCCAAACTTTTTAATCAATATATTTCATTTAAATGGTTAAATATCTACAAGAAACCAACTATCTGAGAAATCCTATCTTTCTCAAAATTCAGGAACACACTGGATGATTGAGATCCTCAGTCTGATCATCTCTAACGGGAACCTTAGATGGGTCCAATCCTTTGCACCTTCTGCCAGGTGTCCATGGATTGAGTCTAAAAATTTTCAGAAATGTATAGTGGACCAGATTGGACAACGTCTCATGACTACACATCTCCCCATACAGTTATTCCCGAAGTCCTCCTTCTCCTCCACTCCCAAGGTAAGTAAATATTTGTTCCTGTGAAGAAATCTTAGGGAATACTTCTTCCTTCGACAACTTTACTTCTAAGGTAGCATCTGTATCTATTGTTTTCCATGCCTACATGTACGGAAGCCATAATTAAATGTTCATCGTGTCTCATCATGTGAACTCGGATATCATGTTCCCTTTTACGAAAGCCATTGCCACCTAATTAAACTTTTCCAATTTAAGGGCATGTTAGAATCCTTGATTTTTTTTTAATGATGAATTGGAAGGGTAGATTGTATGAAGAGCAGTGGTGTCTGTTTGGTAATTTGAATTTTGTGTAAAGCGATTAAAAATTTGTTTCAGATATAAGAAACTGTGGAACACTGAAAATCAGGCAGAGATAGACACATGCACTGTGCTTTCATACATTCCCTTCTCTTTTAGATCATCTATGTCATTCGCAATCCAAGGGATGTGGCTACATCCAGCTATCATATAACAAAGCTGATGCCGAATCATAAGAAACCATTTGATTTTGTTCATTACCTGAATCGTTTTATTCAAGGTGATGGTGAGTGGAATACTGACCATTTGTTTTTAATTTCTGAATGACTAGTTATGGAAATGACATTGATATGATGTAGGGAAATGTTTTTTTATACAAGTTTCCATCAGGCCATCGTTACTGCTCTCAGAGATTTCCCATTAGCTTTCCCAAAGCACTCCTCCTCACACTCTGGCTCAGAATATAAGGAAGACAGGAAAGGGCTTAAAGGAGGGAATTATAGTAGATATGTAAAGAAGAGGAGCAGAACACAGAGTGTGGAAAGGTCCAAGTAGAGCCAGAGGTGAAGGGTACCACAAAAATAAAGATCTGATGAACAAGTCACATGGCAACATACTTCTATATCACCTTAAATATATAGTGTATCTTAAAAAAAGAAAGAAAGAAACACTTTGGGAAGAAGTACATTGTTTCTGTTCCTTCTTCCATGATGTTTACTGAGGCTTGGAGAGTGAGGTGAAAATGTTTCATATAGCACTGAGCACTTCTTCTCAGCAGGTTCATCAGAGTTTGGGATCTCTCCATTATTCATAGCCATGTCCACAAAGAAGTCTCTCTGAAAAGCAGTAAAATAAGTACTAATATTCTTTATGCCACTTCCTCTACAATGCCCCCTGATCCATGGCAGGCATGATAAAGACATATCACCCAGTGCTGAGCACTCAACTGTCACTTACCATCATCTTGACAAGCTTTGCATCTTCACAGTCGTCCATTCCGTCTTTAGAGCAAAGTAACTGCAACCAAATGTGAGAGCAGATGTACTCTATGGACATAAACCAAGACATTTACAGGACAGAGTGGTGGGCTATTGAGTTCTCAGTACCATGGACACCTTCCTGTAGAGCAGACCTCAAATCCAATTACATAGCCATTGCCTGTGGAACACTAATGCATGGTTGCTGTGTAGCTTTCAGGATCCACCGCTGGTTAAGACTCTTGATGACATGTCTCTCACAGTCTCCTAACATAACCTTTTGCAGCATTATGGTAGTTAGCCAGAAGGGTGGAGGTTTTCAGCTGAATTCCAGCTTGATTTCTCAGTGTGCTTAGACTAAAGCACATGATGTATTCAGCAATACTTCTAGTTCTGGTGTGTAACTAAGAGAATTGGCAATTACCTGTACTGTTTGAGGGTGGTTGTGGGGGTTATGGGATGCTCACAGACTTCCCTGATCAATAATGGGAGGAGAGAAATCCCTCCCATGGCATTTGGATTTTCCGGTAACAACTTACGGCTTCGGCTCACATCATGCTGTACCATAGCAGGGTACTTCTTCCCAAAGTATATCTTACTTTGTTGAAAAGATATACTATATATTTAGCTGATACAGAGATATGCTACCATATGACTTGTTCATAACATCTTTAATTTGTGTAAACCTTTTTCTCCATCTCCCACCCCTGACCCTACTTGGACCTTTCCATATTCTGTATTCCGTTCCCTTTCTTAAATATCTACTATTACCTACCTTAAGGCCTTCCCAAACTTCCTCCTGCCCAGTCTCTTTCTAGATACCTGACCTCTACTACTGACTCATACTCCAATTTACATACAGATTTAAAAATTCAAAGCTGGGATCTGCATATGAGAAATGCCATGTGGTGGCCTATCTTTTGAATGATGAATTACCTCTCATGTGGTATATGTTCCAAGCCTATCTATTTTCCTGTGAACATTATATTTTCCATTTTCTTTACTTCTAACTCTATTGTGTCCATGTACCACATTTTCATCTTCCATTCCTCAGTTGATGGTTTCTAGGCAGATTCCATTTCCTAGATAATGTGAATAGAGCTGCATTAAACATGGATGAGCATGTATCTCTGAAGTAGAGTATAGAGGCCTCAGGCTATACGCCCAGGAGTGATATAGCTGGATCTTATGGTAGACCGATTTTCAGCTTTTGAGAAACTTCCAAACTGATTTTCATAGTGGCTGCAGCAGTTTGTATTCCGAAACCCTCACAAACATTTGTAGTTATTTTATTTATTGATGAAACCCATTTTGATCAGGATGAGATAGAATCACAAAGCAGTTTTAATTTGTATTTCCCTGATGGATAAAGATGTTCACAATTTAAAGAAATATTTATGGACCCTTTGTATTTCTTCATTTGACCAATCTCTATGCATACCCATTTTGATAGGGTGTTTGACTTTTAGAGCTTAGCTTTTTTTGAGTTCTTCATGTATTCTAGATATTAATCTTCTGTCAGGTGTATAGCTGGCACTATATACATTTTCTACCATTTTGTATGTGAGTTTTTTACTTAGTTGACAGTTTCGATAAGTGTACAATATTTTGGGTTCATGAGATCCCATTTGTTGACAATTTTTCTTATTTGCTGGGCTACCAGAGTCCTATTCAGAAACTCTGTCCCTAGTCCCATATCTTGAAGCAGTTTCCCTATAATTTCCTCTAGTAATTTCAGAGTTTCAGATATTACATTGAGGTCACTGATCCATTAGAATTTGATTTTTTGTGTAATATGGGAGATAATAATCTACATTCATGCTGATAATTGTCTACTGTCTCAGTCACAAGCCACTAGGATGAATCCCCAAAACAGTCACAGTTATGGGAGGAAAGGGTTTCTTGAAGCTACAGATACAGGAAAAGTTCCATTATAGTGAAAGAGGCTAGCTTCCTTTCACAGGTCCCAGTAGAGAGAGAAAAACCCATCACCAATACCACACACGCAGAACAGCAAACAGACAGGATGGGGAAGAGAGAGATTTTAGAGATTTTTCTCCCCCCTTATATGGGTGTGGTCTTGCAACTCTTTCCCAGATATAATACTTCCTGAGTCTCTGGAATTTCCTTCCTGCACTGCCCTTCCAAGAAGGGTTGCTGATTTCTAGCTCCTTACTGAGAGGCTGCCTTCCTGCAAACATCCTCAGAGACCCACCCAAGATAATGAAAAGAGTAAATTAACAACAAAACCTAACCATCACATCTACTGTTTCACCAGTGGACTGATTACCTGTGTGAACTAAGGTTCCCAGAAAAGTGGTAGATTTGCTACACCTACTCCCAGCAAGGCTGTTTAGACTGATAAAACTCCTGTGATCACAGAGAGATGAGATGTTGCAAGCTCAGAGCAAAATTACTTTGGACTAACTTTACCCCCTAATTAGCCATTACTGCTCACCTCTGTCTGACCTAACATCCAGTTGATCTAGGTGCTACCTTTTTGAAATGCACTGGTAAACCACCAATTCAAGGGCTAAGAATGACATCAGATAATGGTTAAAATCCACGGTGGATATTTTTCAACTTTATTGTAACCAACCTACCTGGTGAACAGCCAATGCATTTGAAAAGTATGTTTATTTATGACTTTATATTTTCTGTAGTTATGAAGCCTTCATGAAATTGTTAAAACATTGTAACATGTAACTGGGGTAACTGTGTTCCTGGGCCATTGTCACTCCATTTGGCTCCAGAAGAGACTCTCTCTCAGTCTCTTTGAGGAAAGACCTATGTCTTTTACACCAACACCAGTGAGGAATTATGTAGATTAGATTATCCTCTGTGTATGTGTTTCAGGGATTATCTATATTAGGTTAATTAAAGGTGGGAGGACCCACCTTACCTCTGAGTGTCACCATTCTATGGGATGGGATCTTGGACTAAATGAAAATGAGAAAGTTGGTTGAGTACCAGCATTCATGGCTCCCATTTCCTCACTGTTCTGAGTGTCACCAGCAGCCTCAAGCTATGGCCAACATGCCTTCTTTGCCATGATGAATTTTAACCTGGAACTCTAAACTGAAATAAACACTTTATCCCTTTTATCTGGCATATTGTTCCTGTGATGTGTGGTTGACTAAGAAAGGAACTCTAAAGCAAATATAGCCTCTACTATTTTATTCAGAAATGTGGTGGTAAGAGTTAGTCTAGATGCTGCTTATACTCAGAAACATAGATGTGAGCTTTGATCATTGATGTAGTTGTTTTTTAATGAGCTTCTAGAGGGACTGTCATTCTCCATAGATGTGCAACAAAGTAAAAATGATTGTTTCTTCAGTGATGCCAGTAACTATTTCCAGGATATAAAGGTCAGAATTCATATTTTTCCCCTTCCCACCACAGTTTTTTATGGATCTTGGTTTGACCACACCCATGGATGGATGAAGAAGAGAGACACAGGGTGCTTCTTGTTAATGTCCTATGAGGCGCTGCAGAGGGTAAGTCTTGTTTTATATGTTTCCCACATCAGCCATCTTTCCCGCTCCCTTCACAGACCCACTTGTGGTTCTCTAGACAGAGGCATTCAAGAAGCGCAGCCTGAGGTCATGCTGGGGAGTCTCTCTTAGAGCCAGGCTTCCAGCCATAGACTGAGGAAACACAAGTTCTGAAATGCCCTGCTACTCAGTTTCCCCATTCCTAAACCCGAGTAGAAATGCAAAATTATCGAGCTAGATAAAATGGAACATGCCTAGTCATGTGTCGCATCACTTTTGGGACTATTAAATATCATGTCTGTATATTTGCAGATATGTACTTTCTAATTGCCCCCTCAACTGAAGAAGTGACTCCCTCAAGGACTTAGCTCAGGATGGCATCCGGATGCATCTTCTCTGAGTCTCTGGGTTACTCACAGTCTCCAGCATCGCACTATATGCTTCTTGTGGAGGCTGTAACACAAAGATTATTCTAACCTGTCAGCTCTTGTCCCCCTCGACACTTTTGCTGTCTTCAAATTGCATAACACATAAAACGGGATCTACTCTGGTACTTAAAACCTAGTCAAAACTATTACACCTATGTAAAACTATGTGACAGTGTTCAAGGCTATGTCACTACAGGCCAGTGAGCAGGTGAAGCAGGCATTAGAGAGTGGACTACAGGGACTCCAGTGTGTTTTATATGAAGTCATCCTGGTTACTTATGGTAGACAATTATCTCTCCCTTTCTCTGTCCCACATGTATGTCTGTTAATGGATTTGATTTCATTCCAGTGTTGGCTAGCTGAGTATGGAAAATTCTATTTCTTTTGGTAACATTTAGCTGTGTTTGGGGAAGTGCTTGAATGTGTTTGCCCTGCATGTACTAGCTTCCTTTCTAGCCAGTTAGGATCAGGTATCTTGTTGTGGTCAATGGAAATTGTGAGTAAAGCTAGCAGCACTGAATTCATATACGGGAAGGGATTGCTTCTCCGTGATATCTTCCTCTATGTATATTGGAAGAGAGAAGTGAGAACAGTGGTTAACAACACAGCCATTAAATATCAGGAGATTAAAGATTAAGGAGCATAAGGCTATCCATTTCCACCCCATCCTATATGTAGTAAGGGGACGTGTAGTGCAAATGTTAGATATTCAAAGAAGTGTTTTCTGTATGTATATTTTGTATAAGTTAATATTAGCTTCTCCAGAAAAAAAGACTTCTAACAAATTAATGTATTAGGTGTATGAATCATCTCCATTTTATATGTGAACCCTGGGGGTGGGGGGATATAGGTCTTCTAATACTGGCCCAGATCATGAAAGCAGCAAGTGTTGAGCACGGAAATTCCTCTCTTGTTTCACCTGGGCCCTTGATTAGAACTCAAGCACTTAGTCTGTGGCTGCACTTGTAACCAAACTATGCTGATCATCTCTGTGTTCTCCAGGACCTCAGAGCCAGTGTGCAGAAGATCTGTCGATTTCTTGGTAAAAACTTAGAACCAGCAGAAACTGACTCTGTTTTACAAAATAGTTCTTTCCCAGCCATGAAGGACAATGGAGTGTCCACCTATCTCACAATGGGAAATCCCCACGACGGCACCATCACCAAGATACCAATCCTGAGAAAGGGTAAGATGAGATGATATGCTCAATCAAGTTAACTTCATACAAATCAATTGATTTTCAATGTTAACTTAAGCAAAGCATACAGAAATAGTTGTGTTTGAGAACCTGATATCTCTTTATTCTACCTTAACCTTTCACACATAAAATTGTTTGTTAGGTTAATGTAGAGTGAAAACAAGTCTCTAGGAACAAATATAACAACCGGCTGACCATCAAGTGATTCAGGCTGTGTGAATCAAGCAGATACTAAACAGATACACGTTGTAACTGTAGGTCCAACACTTAACATTGTCAGATTTACCAATACAAAGAGACGGAGAGAGCTGAAGAGAGGTCTCAACAGTTAATAGTCTGTGCAAGGAATTGGGTCTGAGAGTTCCTAATACCACTGATTTCAATTCCCCAGAACCTAGGGAAACACCTGGGTGAGTCCCCAGAGGACCCGGATGCAAATCCTTTGGAGCAAAGTTCAGAGAACAGCTGTGGCTCATGAAAACATCAAAGCTACAGAATCAAAGACTCAACTCAAGGAAGTAATGAAATGAATGATGGAGAATCACACCTGACATGTTTCCTCTACCTGACTGGGGTGCTTCACCTGCACCCCAGATACACTATATACAAGACACACACACACACACACACACACACACACACACACACACACACACACACACCACAATGCACACTTCCCAAATAATACTAACAAAAAATCTCCAAGAGATGACAAAGACATTTCTGGTGTCCAGGGAACCAGGGTGGTTATGTTTTCTGTCGTGGTTATGATTATAGTATCATAGCAATGTGCAGATTTTGTCAGTGGAAGATAACTTTACCTCCATATTAATGAGTGAGACAGGTTTCAAGTCCATATATGGGATCATATGACATCAAATACACCTATTTTACCAACAATGAATTTCTAGAAAAATATATATATTCCAATATAATGTATATTCCAATATAATATACATTCCAATATTATATATATTCCAATATAATATTGGTGGATAATTGTTTAAGTTACATATAACTTCTGTTCATTCTTCCTGTGTTTCTGTTTGAGTCAGCTTTCATGTGTTTAGGTTAGCGTGAACTCTTGATCATCTATCTGCCTCTACCTCCTAAGTGCTGGGATTATAGGTATGGACTAGCACACCCATTTCCTGCAGTGCTGGGATGGAAACAAAGACTTCATACATGCCAGCTCATTACACTACAGGTTGAGCCATACTCCCAGTCCCCTGTACTAATTTTGATTCATATTCTATTATTTATAATGAAATCCTACTTCATTAATTTGCTACCATTGATGTTTCCCAATTTGGAAGTGACATTCAAATGGTGGCGTACATGTTCCAGATTGCCTAAATAAGACAGAGAAGGTCTAGGATTTTCCATGTAATCACACTGATACTCATAACCACTCCAAATCTTTACTCACAGTCCTCTCTACTGCATGCACTCTGACATTTGGTAATACACAGGAAGCAGAAAATTGTAGAATGTCTTAATTATTATCCTTGGAAATGCTGACTCCCATGACCAGGCCATTACTGACACACACCAACACAGCCTTGCCTGCACCCCTGGAGATTTTGTAAGGTGTTCTGATGGCTTTCTTCCTCTCTGTTCTGCAGGGATTTCTGGAGACTGGAAGAACCTCTTCACTGTGGCCCAGAGCGAAGCCTTTGACAAGGTCTATTGGGAGAAGATGTCCGATCTGGATCCTGGGCTCTTCCCTTGGTCCTGAGCATACAACTCTAAGGATCCATGAACATTATGTACTTTCGCTTTTTCCTGTCCACATTCTTGACATGCCTGGGGGTTTACATGACTGAATCCAAGCAAGAAGTCATTTCTTTTCAGTGTTGGGATCTCACCTCAGTAGAATGCATGACAATAATATCTAATTCTCATCACTAAAATGATGTTAAAAGCAGTTAATATAATTTTCAGAGTATTGTTCGCATCACTTCAATGATGACACTATATTCTACCTTGTGTGGAAGAGGTGAATACAGGGGAACTCATAGGTTTCATGGGTTCAGTTTGAAGGGGGAACAGAAATTCATTGATCAAATTATGATCCCTACAGTTACTAAATCTGATATTAGAGCACAGGGATTTAGCCTCATTTGAACTAGTCTACAGAACAGCATCACATATACATGAGCACTGAAGGAGGCAAATACCTGATTGACTGAGATTAATAAATTCTGACTGTAAGTCATTATCCATATTAACAAAAATAATGACAAGTTTACTTTCAAATAATAGAAATTTTTACATTTTAACAATATTTCTTTTTCCAGTCCACTAACACAGGTTATCTTTTCTTCTATCATGTCTTCTTCCATCTCTCTTATAACTATTACAGGTTTTTGTATAATGACCACTTACTTTACTCCTTTAGGACTGGAAGATGGGTGGGTGAGTGGACAAAACACTTGCCGCAAGGCATGACGAGCAGAGTTCAGAACCTCAATACCCACATAAAGATCATTCATGACTCAAAGTATCCCTACAAATTTTTATCATTTTAATTATATTATAATATGTTCATTGTTAGAATACATAACTTGACATCTGGCTTTTATTTGTGTTTTCACTAAAGTGTGCACACTGCTAGGTAGAGAATTTCATTAACTATGTATGCACTGTTATACTCTCTAGAGAGCAGCTACTTATGAGATCAGATGAAAACACTAATTTCAGGGCTGGAGAAATGGCTCAGCAGTTAAGGAACTTGCCTCCCGTGCCTAAGACCCCTGGTTCAATTCCCCAGGAACCACATAAGCCAGACCCACAAGGTGGTGGCCCTGGTCCTCTCTCTCTCTCTTTCTCTCTCTCTCTCTTTCTCTCTCACTGTCTGTATCTCTCTGCTTGAAAATGAATAAATAAAATATTTAAAAAATAAAACACTAATTTCAATAGCAAACAATGAAAGGAAACTTCAAAAAAGTGGAATAAGAAGAAAGGGTCTAGAGCTGGTGAGATGGCTCAGCGGTTAAGGCACTTGCCTCCAGTGCCTAAGGCCCTGGGTTCAATTCCCCAGGAAGATTAACCATAAATTGAAGTAGAAACACTAGGGTATTGGAGATGCCAGGACCACTGGGCATTGACTAAGGAAAGCTGCAAGTTCTGAGAAGAGCTGACCTTTGGAGGGAATATGAGTGTCTCAAGCAACAGGACTCAAGGGGTTAAACAACTCAAGCCTTTTGGAGCTCAGATGATTTCATCAGAAAAACAGATGACTGAGGGGGAATGGAGAGATTTTTCTGTTTCCTCTTCTGCTTTTCAGGCTTGTTTTTGAGATCACAGTTAATAAATTACCTAGAATATTAGAAGAGACTTTGGACTGTTGAACAGCATTGGAACTGTCAACTATGAGGATTTTTGAAGTTGCACCTTAATGGACTTTGCATTATGAGATGGCCATGTGTCTATTGGAATAGGGGTAGAAGGTTATGGCTTTAAAGATTGTTATGCTTGGCATCAAGCTGACAAGGGGTGGGTTTTTGATGGTTTATGTTGATTGTCAACTTGAAAACACCTGGAATCACCTAGGAACTAGCAACCGGAAGTGTTTGTGAGAATTATCTGGATTACGTTAGCTTCTGGACATGCTAGTTGAAATACAAAGACTCATCTTAACTGTGGGTGGCAACATTCCAGGCATGGAGACCTTGGTCTGAATTAAGCAAAAAGGCAGAGGGGACTTGATTGAGCACCAGTATTCATCACCCTTGCTTCCTGTGAGAAGCTTCCTTGACAGGATGGACTGAAACTCCAAACTGTTAGTTTATATGAACCCATTCTTCTTTAAGTAACTTCTGGCCAGGCATTTAGTCACAACAGTGAGAAAGTGACCAATACAATGAAGCTGGAACATCTGTCTTTATTTGTGCTCTGAGAAAGCAGGCTTTTGTTTACATGGCTGGTGCTTCATCCACTGAGCCATCTTCCCAGCCCAAAGCCAGGGGATTTTTTCCAAATAAATCAATTGGTTTATTCAAGGTGATGGTACAGAAAACCTAAACCACCCATTTTAAACTTTGGGATTATAACAAAAGAGAATTAGCCAATATGTCCCAGGATGCATCTTTTAAGGAGTAAATATTAGGACCCTAATTGTTTGAAACTTACTCAGCATCATCGTTTATTGGGATATTAGAAGGACCTGATATTCATTGAACAAACTTGTTTTTATTTATTATATTTTTATTGTTTCTTTACTACTTCTTTTTAAAATATTTATTCATTTTCAAGCAGAGAAAGAGAGAGAGAGAGAGGGAGGGAGGGAGAGAGGACCAGGACCTTGTGGGCCTGGCGTATGTGGGTACGGGGGAATTGAACCCGGGGTATTAGGCACTGGAGGCAAGTGCCTTAACCTCTGAGCCATCCCTCCAGCCCTACTTATTACTTCTTAAGGCAGGGTCTCACATTGGCACACACAGATCTGGAACTATGCTGTCCAGGCTGGCCTTGAGCTCACAGATGTCCTCCTCCCTTAGCCTATGAATGCTGGAATTATAGGTGTATGCCACCATGCAAGGCCGCATTTTTTTTAAAACAAGAATGAATAAATAATAATGTTTTACTGTAGGGTTGATGATATAGGAGGGAATCATAAAATACACAAGAAGTATAAACTAAGTTAGTATTAGTAAATATTTATAAAATGTCTGCTTTCCAAATACACAACTTGGCTCTAAATAAATAAAACTTAACCTTTTGGTGACCTTTAATGAAAACAACAGAAATTATAAATAATGGTTATATAAATATATTCAGTTACAGATTATCAATTATGTGACTCATAGAATTGAAACTGGCAGCTGTGTTGGTACAATGGGTAAACCACACGCAGCATGACAAATCTTGGGCAAAGCGTAGATTGATTTAGTTCCTTTAGGTTAGTCATATCTCTCGCTCCCTTATATTTCTCACTTATACACTGAATGATACTATAACCTTTCTATCTCTCTTCAGCATCACTAATGTTAACTTCCCATTGTGTATTTTCAGAATTCCCCAGAGCATTAAACAATCTCCTCTGTCCCAAGAAAATCAATCCTAATTGTTGATATTCCCAAGTACCCAGATATGCTTGTTATGCTGAACACTGCTGAGTAGGTCTGAATAACTAACATGGCCACTGATCTCCTTGGTATCTTGTAGAACTTTCCTAGATTCTATGAAGAAAGCCATACTTGTGTAT
>PVHP010031689.1:0-20840 GCA_004024765.1 Zapus hudsonius | reverse complement strand
GGGGGGGGTGGCTGGCAATTCAGACATGTAATAAGCTTCCCATCTGGCTGTCTAGTTTGCACCCCAGCCGTGCCAGGGCCCCTGACAAGGTGGGCTATTTCTGATTGTACCCAGAAAAAGAAAAGAAGCTTTGGATAATGACCCTTTAACCTTTCCACGCCATCGTGAAAGGTGAGCACGGGAGAGGGGGGGGAGATGGGGGAAAGAGCGTTGGCCAAATGGTTTGCGGGTTGCAGGGGAAGGTTTCTGCAGCATCCCAGGGCCTCCTCCTCTCTCCTCTCTCCTCCCCCTGCCTCCGATCCCAACGGTGGCGGTGGAGGAGGGGCAGCCGGACCGAAGCAGGTACCCGGGATCTAAACCAGACGTCAGCTGCTGGGTTTCTCCCCAGCCCACTCTGAACCATAAATAGCAGACGCACTAAATTGGCACCAGCCCACCCACCCATCCCATCCCAGCTGCTTGGAGAAAAACACACACAACCAACCAACCTGGCTCACTTGGAGCCAGACACCCTGTTTCCCAAGGAACCTATTTCCTGTGTTGCCCCCAGGGTCACCAGTTCCCTCTCCAAGGGGCCATCCTGGCCCTCGCCTGCGTGATGCCCGGGCACCCTCTCCCCTTTAGCAGGGGCACAGACAGCGCCCACCTCTGTCCAGGGTACCTCTCTATCCCGTCCCCAGCCACGTCGCCCCGGCCACCTTGTCTCCGGGACCTGGGCGCCCCCGCATTGCCCCCGCACGCGCGCGCGCGCGCTTTCTCCAAGCGCCAGACCCTCGCTTACTTGGGCGCCGGAGCGCAGGGCACCATCGGCGGGGTGAAGCGGGGCGAAGCGGGGCGTCTGCGGCCCGGCCTCAAGCCCGGATGGCTTCCCGGGGAAGGAGGAGGAGAAGGAGGAGGCGGCGGCGTGGCCACCGCGTCTCTCCGGGGCTGCGGGAAGGAGGAAGGTCAGAGCCGCGGCGAAGCGCTGCGCAGCGCAGCGCGGGGGCGGCGCGCGGATTACAGAGGCTTTTTTAGCGAGCCAATGGCGGCGCCGGGGCTGCGCAGGTGGATGGATCCCCGACCCAAGCCCGCCCCCCGCCCCCCTGACCCTCTCCAGGTCTGGGTTCCCAGTCCCCAGAGCCTTCCCGTGTGGGTGGGTGCAGGGCGTGAATGAGGGCCGTGGATGGCTCTGGAGTGACCACCCTCTCTCCTCCACTCCACCTCCTCCAGGAGCCTCTCCTGACCCTCAGCATCCTCAAAATAAAAATAAAAATAAAGCAGCTTGGACCCTCAGGTCACTGTCCAGCTGAGCGGCTGTCACCAAAGCAACTGCATGCTGACCATCTCCTCTAGGGCTCCCCAGGGATTGGGGTCTGAAAGATGCCTCCCCCCATCCCACTCTGTGGTCTTCATGCTTCCTGCGGACCCCTAAATGCTTCCCAGTGCGGGATCACCCATGCACCGGGTAGTGGGGCCTGAGGCCCTGAGAGCCAAGGAATGGACCCCATCCCTGCGGTCCTGCAGCTCACACTTTGGGGGAGCCCGATGTTCAGGGGGAGAAGGTATCTTGGGGGCTTCGTTGGTAGAGTGTCTGTCTAGCATGCAGGAGGTTGAGTATCGGGAGTTAAAGGTCATCCTTGGCTGCGCAGTGAATGGAAAGAGAAGAGGGAAACACAAGGAAGGAAGGGAGGGAAGGGAAGGGAAGGGAAAAAGGAAGGAAGGTCTTTTGCAGTGAGTGACACGTACAAAATGGAAAACAGTCTGGGGCTGGAGAGATGGCTCAGCAGTTAAGGCACTTTACCTGCAAAGCCTAATAATCAGGGTCTGGTTCCCCAGAACCCACATAAAGGCTGATGCACAAAGTGGTGCGTGCATCTGGAGTTTGTTTGCAATGGCTAGAGGCCCTGGAACACCCATTCTCTCTCTCTCTCTCTCTCTCTCTCTCTCTCTCTCCATCATCATCATCATCTATCTCCTGGATCTCTCTGCTTGAAAATGAATAAATAAAATATTTTAAGAATTCTCTGAGCAGTGGCTGCAAGCTAGATATTACAGCTGAGAGGAAGGAATACAGGAGAGCACCAGGCAGCACAAGATGGACAGGTGAGCCAAACTCGATCTGAAGAAGTCAGGAGACTCTGGTCTGGGCAGGGCCGACCTGAAAGGCTTCCCGGAGGAGGCAGCATTCCCAGAGGTGCTGCACATGAGTCAGGGGACAGAGGGCTGTTAGGAAAGAGCCACCAGGGGACATGTGACCAGCCGTGGTCTGGAGCACTTCTGGACACAGGCCATGCAAGGGTTGTGCCAGAGGCCAGGCTAAGGAAACCCAGACACCTCAGCTTTCTTCACGGCACTTCCCCATCCCAGCTGCCCTCTCCCCAGAGTTTTCACTGGCCCCAGGAGGAAGTGTGAGGACCTCAGTCACACGGTTGGGGAGTCAATGAGGTCACTCGGTTGCTTGCTGGGCACATTCCTTCATCCCCTGGGAGTCTTCCTCACACAGCGACCTAGGGTTCATTTGGTCATATTCGTGATGTGATTATACTCACCTCGTGGGGTCACGGCAGTCAGAGAAGGTAAGGCGCCCACATGGTGCTCAAAACCTAGTAGGTATGGGGGAAACAGAAATCATAACGCATGGCTGGAGAGATGGCTCAGCGGTTAAGGCACTTGACTCTGGTGCCTAAGGCCCTGGGTTCAATTCCCAGTTAGAGCCACATATGCCAGACCCACAAGGTAGTGGCCCTGGTGTTCTCTCTCTCCCTCTCCCTCTCTCTATTTCTCTGCTCGAAAATGAATAAATAAAATATATTTTTAAAAAAAGAAAAAAAAAGGGCTGGAGAGATGGCTCAGAGGTTAAGGCAGTTGCCTCTAGTGCCTAAGGCCCTGGGTTCAATTCCCCAGGACCCACATAAGCCAGACCCACTAGGTGGCCCTGGTGTGCTCTCTCTCTCTCTCTCTCTCTCTCTCTCTCTCTCTCTCTCTCTCTCTCTCTCTCTCTCTCTATCTCTGCTTGAAAATGAATAAATAAAATATATAAAAAAAGAAGCTGGGCATGGCACGTCTTTAATTCCAGCACTTGGGAGGCAGAGGTAGGAGGCAGAGGTAGGAGGATCACCATGAGTTCAAGGCCACCCTGAGACTACATAGTGAATTCCAGGTCAGCCTGGGCTGGAGGGAGACCCTACCTCGAAAAAAAAAAAAGAAATCATAACGCATTCACCCCGAGTCTCTCCAGTTCCCATCAACCACAGCATTGTGGCCCCATCCCCCCTTTAGACAGAACTGACTTCCTGTCAAGAAGCTGACTCCTTCAGGAGACTCTTAATACATCATCTTGGAAGGACGGGCTCCCCTTCTCAGGGATCTGCTTGGCTCCATGTGGTCACGGACTTTGATGGGGTGGAAGTTAGCCCAGGGCTGACGAGGTCTGTAAAGGCTGAGAAGCTGGGTGTGGTGGTGCACACCTGTAACCCCAGCACTCAGGAGGCAGAGGGAGGAGGATCCTTGAGTTCCAGGCCAGCTTGAGACTACACAGTGAATTCCACCTTAGCCAGGGCTAGAGAGAGACCCTGGGGGGGGGGGCGAAGGGAGGTGTTCTCTTCTCAGGAGCTGTGGACCAATCCAGAGATGCTCTGATGGCTCATGCCCGGAGTTGAAGTCTCAGCTTTGGGAAGGTGAAGGCAGGAGGATCAGAAGTTCAAGGTTGGGTTGGAGAGATGGCTCAGAGGTTAAGGCACTTGCCGTCAGTGCCTAAGGCCCTGGGTTCAATTCCCCAGGACCCACATAAGCCAGACCCACAGGGTAGTGGCCCTGGTGTTCTCTCTCTCTCTTTCTCTGCTTGAAAATGTATAAATAAAATATTTTTTTTAAAAAAAAGAAGTTCAAGGTTAAACCAGGCGTGGTGGCGCACGCCTTTAATCCCAGCACTCGGGAGGCAGAGGTAGTAGGATTGCCATGAGTTCGAGGCCACCCTGAGACTACAAAGTGAATTCCAGGTCAGCCTGGACTAGAGCGAGACCCTACCTTGAAAAACCAAAAAAGAAAAAAAAAGAAAAAGAAAAAAGAAGTTCAAGGTTATCACTAGCTACACACAGAGTTCAAAGCCAACCTGATCTACATGAGATCATGTCTCCAACAAACGAAAAGAGGTGAAGAAATCCAGGCGTGGTAGCGCACGCCTTTAATCCCAGCACTCGGGAGGCAGAGGTAGGAGGATCACCATGAGTTCACGGCCACCCTGAGACTCCTTAGTGAATTCCAGGTCAGTCTGAGCTAGAGCGAGAGAGAGGGGTGGGTGGGTGGGAGGAGAGAGCTGGGGAGCAGAAGACAGAGCTGAGGGGTGCCTAGGATTCAATTCAGACCCCAGGAGCCACAGACCTGGAAAAACGTGAGACTGGAACAGCCTCCCCACACGCCCCCACACACCTGCCCTGAGCAGTCCAAAACAAAATGCTATTTTCGGAGTTGACACAGAATGTCCATTCTTCCTAAAATCAAACCAGCTTCCTTTGACTTAATCTGCTGCTAACCTTGGGCTCATCAGAGGAGCGTCGGGCCCTGTCTCTCTCCTCTGTTCTGGGCCCGTCAGGGAACATGGTTGATCGCTCGTGTGCGTCCTGTTGCATTTTTCTGAGTATTTCCCTGTCTTTTCTCTCCCCACCTCACTTTTCTCTTGAGGGTCCAATCAGGCTTCGTGTCCATGGGGTCTTCCTTCCCAGAGAGCTCTGAGTGGCCCTCAGTCTGAAGTCTTCTTCCTCAGACGTGGTGGCATTAAGAACAAGGCATGGGCTGGAGAGATGGCTCAGCGGTGAAGGCACTTGCCTCCGGTGCCTAAGGCCCCGGGTTCAATTCCCCAGGACCCACATAAGCCAGACCCACAAGGTGGTGGCCCTGGTGCTCTCTCTTCCTCTGTATCTCTCTCTGCTTGAAAATGAATAAATAAAATATTAATAAAAAGAACAAGGCATGAAGGACATGGAGACAGAAGGGCAGACCAGCACTGAAGCATTGTGGGAAATATACAGATGAATGAATGAATAATGGATTGATAATTAACACTGCGTGTTAGGTCTGGAGATGAGGCAGGTGTATGTTCCAGACAGCGAAGGCTTGGAGGCGTGGGAAGAGGAGAAAGGAGAAGTTTGGAGGAGTTTCTTTTTTTTTTAAATATTTTTTAATTTATTAGAGAGAGAGAGAGAGAGAGAGAGAGAGAGAGAGAGAGAGAGAGAGAGAGAATGGGCACAGCGTGAACTCCAGACACATCTGGCACTGGGGAATCGAACTTGGGTCCTTCTGCATTGCAGACAAATGCCTTAACCGCTAAGCCATCTCTTCAGCCCTGGAGGAGTTTCTTTATTCTCTTTTGGTGTGATGTGAGTGCATGTGTGTATGTGTGTTCACGCTTGTATGGGGGAATGTGTGTGCAAGTAAGTGTATGTGTGTGCAGGTGCTTGTAGAGGCCAGAGGTCCACCAGGTGTCCTCAACTGCTCTCTACCATATATATATATATATATATATATATATATATATATATATATATACACATATATATGTATATGTATATATATTTATTTATTTATTTATTGGCGGAAGGGTCTCGCTCTCGCCCAGGCTGACCTGGAACTCACTCTGTAGCACAGCCAGGCTGGCCTTGAACTCATGGTGATCCTCCTACCTCAGCCTCCCGAGTCCTGGGATTAAAGGCGTGTACCCTCCACTCCCGGCTTTACCTGATTTTTTTCAGGCCGGCTCTCTCACTGATCCAGGAGTCCCCTGATTTGGTAGATTACTTTCCCGGTAACCCTAGTAATCTGGATGACAAGCGTGTGTCACTGCGCCGCTTGCATTTTACACGGGTTCTGAAGAGCTGCGCTCAGACCCTCCTATGTGCTCAGCGAGGACTTTCCCCACAGAGCCGGCCGCCAGCCCGCTGTCTCTAGTCTTGCCTCATTTCCAGTTGGAGAGAAAGGGTGAGGATTGTGTCCCAATTTAGACAGAACAGAACACTGGAGCCCAGAGAGGAAAAATGACGCATCCAAGGTCACACAGCACATGAATGACAGGGTTGCAGCTAAAAACAGTTCTGCTTACTTCTGGTCAGGTGCTCTGGTGGGGTTCATTGCCCCTCAACCCCCCCCCCCCAGAACCTTCCTGGAGGCTGGACAAGTGTTTGATTTTCTCAGTTGCACTTTGGCTTCACGCAGAGGGAACAGGGCATCCCTGAGGGACAAAGAAACTTCCAGAATACCCACAAAGCTCCTTGCTGGCTTCATCTTGCAAAGCGGGTTACATTACCTGCCCCGTCCTGGGACCAGGGTGTCAGGAGCCTTAGATCTGTGGCTTCCTCTGCCCAGTAGGACCCTCAGCCTTTGGAAGGGCCCACACTGAGGATCCAGCCTTGGGTTTGGCACAGGGCACACCATGGTGGCTTTTCCCCTGGACCAGGCACTGGCCTGAACGTAAGCCCTTTAAACCATGGGCATAGGTATGCTTACTAGCTCTCGTGTCTCAGACAGGGACACCAAGGCCACGGAGGTTAGCTAACTTCCTTGTCTAAGGTCTCACCGGATTGAAACTCAGACCCTAAGTGTCACACACTCATGGTCGAACCGAATGATTCCTGTGTCAGGGGCCTGTGGGATGTGCTTCATCTGAGCACTTATTCCCATTTGACAGATGGAGGTTGAGTCTCAGAGGAGGGAAGTGGAGGACATGCCCACACTGCCACCTAGTGGTTGTCTACCTTAAATACAAGTAAGACTGGTGTGCTTGGCTTTTCTGTTTTTGTTCTTGTCCTGGATGGGTTTTTTTCCTTTTTTTCTCTTTCTTTTTTTTCTTTTTATCTTCTCTTCTCTTTCTTTCTTCTTTTTTTGGTGTTTCGAGGTTCAAGGTAGGGTCTCGCTCTAGCCCAGGCTGACCTGGAATTCACTATGTAGTCTCAGGGTAGCCTCTAACTCAGGGAGATCCTCCTACCTCTGCCTCCCAAGTGCTGGGATTAAAGGTGTGCACCACCATGCCCGGCCTAAAAAAATTTTTTTAAATATTTTTTTATTTATTTGAGAGAGAGAGAACGGGCACCCAGACTCCAGATGCATGTGCCACCTTGTGCATCTGGCTTTATGTGGGTACTGGGGAATTGAACCTGGTTCCTTAGCCTTAACCACTGAGCCATCTCTCCAGCCCAAGAACCAGAGTTCCATGATGTGTCCTTTCCACAAGCTCAGTGGGGGGATGGGTGAATTCAGAACCCGGAGCGCCACGGCTCTCACCTGCTCCCTGGTCACCTTCCTGTTCGAACCTCTGATGCACCAGGGCTCCAGGGATGCTGGAAGCACAGGTGGTGCTGGGGAATTCTGGGGTCCTGGGAGGCAGAGCTCTCTCTCTCTCTCTCTCTCTCTCTCTCTCTCTCTCTCTCTCTCCCTCTTTTTTAAAAAATATTTTATTTATTCATTTTCAAGCAGAGAGATACAGAGAGAGAGAGAGAGAGAGAGAGAGAGAGAGAGAGAGAGAGAGAGAGAGAGCATCAGGGCCACCACCTTGTGGGTCTGACTTATGTGGGTCCTGGGGAATTGAACCCAGGGCCTTAGGCACTGGATGCAAGTGCCTTAACCGCTGAGCCATCTCTCCAGCCCTCTTTCTCTCCCCCTCTTTTACCTGTGTATGTGTGTGTGCATGTTAAGGACCCTTCATTTCTCAATCACTGGCCACCTTGTGTTGAAGCAGGGTCTCACTCTAGCCCAGGCTGACCTAAAACTCACTTCGTAGTCCAGGTTGGCACACCTGGCTTTCTACCTTTGCTTGTGTGTGTGTGGCACACTCTCCTGCAGGGGTGGAGTGGAACATTCTTCCACCTGGTCTTCTTTTTGAGCCAGAGTCTTGTTTTACTCTTTCTGGAGCTTGTGGGGTCTCTGCTACCCGGGGGAGACTGGTGTTACAGGTGTACATGGCTGCGCCCAGCTCATTTACATGGGATCTGGAGATCTGAACTCAGCTCGGGCAGTTTCCTTCTCCTTCAGGCCCTCGGGCTTAATTAGAAGCACATCTAACCACCAAGCCATGTCTCCCACTGAACCTGGAGTTCACCTGACTCAGCTGACTCCCTAGCCAGCAAGCTGGAGAGATCCACCTGTCTCCACCTCCCCGGCCCCAGGAGCCCGTCTCCACTTCCCCGGCCCTAGGAGCCTGTCTCCACCTCCCCAGCTCTAGGGTGACAAGCTGGAGATCTGAACTGGGGTCCTCATGCTTGTGTGCAAGCTCTCCCCCCTTGGAGCCATCTCCCCAGCCCCACTGCAGGGCTTGGTGACGCACACCTTTAGTCCCAGAAGGAGGACAGCTGGGACAGGAGCAGAGAATTTTCTCAAACCCCTTCCATAGCTGGCCAAGAGGAACCTCCAGGTGGCTTCAGCCCAGGTGGTGCCCGCCAGCAACCCAGAATAAAACCAGCTGGCGGGAGGACTTTCTCTACCCGCCATGCCTCAGCCCTCCTCCCCTGGCACCTGCAGGTGAGGGTGTCTGAGGGCTGTTAGGGAGGGGGCACGAATGGGCCTTCGGAGCTGCACACAGTCAGGAGAGTGACCCGGATGACTTTGAACTCCTGATCCTCCTGCCTTCCCTGCAGAGTGCTGGTGACAGGCGTGGACCACATGCCTGCTTTGGGGAGGTCCTGGGGATGGTGCGAATTCTAGGTAAGCATTTCCCAACTAAGCAAGCCTCATTGCCAGCCCCCAGGAGCGGCATTTCTGGTGCTGGCCGCAGTGCTGATCTGGGTTCTGGGCTCCATCTGGCCCTCCCTGGCAGAGCTCCCGGCTTGACTCACCCCTGGCAAGGCCATATGTCCTGCCAGGCCTGGAGGGGGGCCTTAAAGTGACAGGGTGGGGGAGGTAAGATGAGAGCTAATTCCTCTCTGTAGCCCGGGTCTGCTAACCCCCAGCACCCAGAGCCTCAGCGGCCATCAAGTGCCTCAATGGTGCTGGATTCCGTCCTCCTCACTGACCTCTTGGTGACAGCCTGCAGTTAGCCTTGGACGAGTGTCCCAGGCCACAGGGATGACACCTACGTAGATGTGGGCAAGCCTGAGCTGGAATCTTCCAAGATGACATGGTTCACCTCTGCTTGTCTGCATCTGAGTTCTGTCCATGGGGTGGAGTCAGCTGGGGTCTTAGGACTTGCTTTGTCCACAGAAGACAGGAGTCACTCTTTTTTTTTTTTTTTTTGAGGCAGGGTCTCTCTCTAGCCCAGGCTGACCTGGAATTCACTCTGTAGTCTCAGGGTGGCCTTGAACTCACAGCGATCCTCCTACCTCTGCCTCCCGAGTGCTGGGATTAAAGGCGTGCGTCACCACGCCCGGCTGAAGGAGTCACTCTTGACAACGTCTGTTTCTGTGCTGTCTGGGGAAGCCACCACCAGGCTTTAAGGAAGCCCTCATGGCCAAGTGCCTTGGCACCGTGTAGGAAGAGAACCTTCGCGTAGATTGTGGGCCTTCCACCTGGTCCGCCATCAGCTCAGTGTCTCCAAAGTGACAGACAAGGTATGCCACACAGCCAGGCCCGCCGGGTCTAGGGACACATGCCTTTAGTCCCAGCACTCAGGAGGCAGAGGTAGAAAGATCGCCATGAGTTAGAGGCCAGCCTGGGACTACAGAGTGGGTTTCAGGTCAGCTTAGGCTAGATTGAGAAAGGAAGGAAGGAAGGAAGGAAGGAAGGAAGGAAGGAAGGAAGGAAGGAAGGAAGGAAGGAAGGAAAGAAGGAAGATGGGTAGGTCAGTAGGAAGGAAAGTAGGGACAGAAGGAAGAGAGGAAGGGGAAGGAAGGTAGGAAGAAGGGAGGGAAGAAGGAACGGAAGGAAGAAAAGAAGGGAGGAAGGAAGGGAGGGAGGGAGGAAGGAAGGAAGATAGGGAGGTCAGTAGGAAGGAGAGACAGAAGGAAGAGAGGAAGGGGAGGGAAGGTAGGAAGGAAAGAAGGGAGGAAGGGAGGGAAGGAGGAAAGAAGGGAGGAAGGGAGGGAAGGAAAAAGGAAGGGAGGAAGGAGGAGGGAGGAAGGAGAGAAGAAGGAGGGAGGAAGGAAGGAGGGGAGGAAGGAAAGGAAGGAAGGAGGAAAGAGGAAGGGAGGAAGGAAGGAAGGAGGAAAAATAAAAGAGGAGGTGGAAGAAGAGGAGGCAGCAACAGGACCACACAACCAAGTGTGGGGATGCACCCCTGAAATTCCAGTACTTAGGAGACAGAGGAAGGAGGATTGCTGCGAGTTTGGCCTTAACCTACATAGAGAGTCTGAGGCCAGCCAGACCTGGCTTTCTGTTAAAACAAAGAAAATAAAGAGCTGGAGAGAAAGATCAGTGGTTAAAGGCTCTTGCTGGCAATGTCTAATGACCAGGGTTCGAGTCTCCAGTGCCCCCATAAAGCCAGATGCACAAAGTATTGCATGCACCTAGAATTCGTTTGCAGTGACAGCGAGGTGTGTCACTAAGGGGTTGAGGGCACAGGGTGTGGAGGGAGTGAGCAGGCTCCATCTCTCCAGCTGAAGAAGTCAGGCTCTCAGCTCAAGCACATGTAGGTGCCCTGTGTGTGTGTGTGTGTGTGTGTGTGTGTGTGTGTGTGTGTTGGGAGCTTAGCAGCAGCCAATCTAGCCACACACCCCGAGCTCACATGTGCAGGAGCTATAATGAGGTCTCGATGCACAGATGGCTCTTCCAAGAAAGGTTCTGAGGAGGCTGGAAGCTTTTCTAGGTGTGTGAGGGAGAGTGGGGAGAGGTGAGGCCCAGGCCATCCACTGAGGAGTGTCTGGTTTATTGTTACAGCCAGAGGATCACCTACCCTGACTTCCCCAAACCTCCAGGGACAAGCCACACCAGCACGGTGGGCCTTCATGTTGCTGTTACAGATTGAATTAAAGGCCCAGGAATTTCTTTTCTTTCTTCTTCTCCTTATGCATGCTTGTGGTCCGATGTTTGTGTGCATGTACCCGTGCTGGTCAGAGGACAACTTTAGGTGGCTCTCAGGGACACTTTGTCAGTTACTTGCTTTGCTGAGACAAAATACCTAACCAGCTGGGCTTGGTGGTACCTGCCTTTAATCCTAGCACTTCCGAGGGGGGCAGAGGTAGAAGGATCGCTGTGAGTTCCAGGTCAGCCTGGGCTAGAGCAAGACCCTACCTGGAAAAATAAAAATAATCTCTGCCAGGCATGGTGACAGCATTCCACAGGCTGATGAGGCCAGCCTGGGCTAAAGAGAGTGGATTAATAGGCCTGGAGAGAGGATGGCTTAGTGCGTGAGGGCACTTTGCTGCAAGGCCTGATGGCCAGGATTCAATTTCTTAGTATCCACATAGGGCCAGATCCACATGGGTATGCGGTGGCAGAAGGCCTTAGTGTGCCCATACTTTCTGTTGCAAATAAAGATTTTTTTTTTTTTTTGGTTTTTCAAGGTAGGGTCTCGCTCTAGCCCAGGCTGACCTGGAATTCACTATGGAGTCTTAGGGTGGCCTTGAACTCATGGTGATCCTCCTACCTCTGCCTCCCGAGTCCTGGGATTAAAGGCGTGCGCCACCACAACCGGCTTTTTTTTTTTTTTTTTTTTGAAAGATTTTTTAAAAAGAGTGAATTTGGGACTGGAGAGATGGCTCTGAAGTTAGGGTGCTTGCCTGCAAAGTTTAATGACCTGGATTCGATTCCCCAGCACCCACATAAATCCAGATGCACAAAGTGGCACATACGTCTGGAGTCTATTTGCAGCATCTGGAGATCCTGGTGTATCCATTCTCTCTGTCTGTCTCTCTTCTATCTCTCTTGGCTTGCAAATAAATAAATTGAAAAAGAAGAGCGATGGGCTGGAGAGATGGCTCAGCGGTTAAGGCACTTGCCTCCAGTGCCTAAGGCCCTGGGTTCAATTCCCCAGGACCCACATAAGCCAGACCCACAAGGTGGTGGCCCTGGTGCTCTCTCTCTCTCTCTGTCTCTCTCTCTCTGTATCTCTCTGCTTGAAAGTGAATAAATAAAATATTAAAAAAAGAATATTTTCATTTATTAGCAAACAGACATAGAGATTAAAGAATGGGCATCCCAGGACCTCCCACCACAACAAACTCCAGATGCATCGCCACTCTGTGCATTTGGCATTATCCACATAATGGATACTGGGGAATCGAACCCAGGCCTTTGGGCTTTGCAAACAAAAAGGCATAAAAGTGCCTTTAACCACTGAGTCATCTCCCCAATCCTGCTGTTGTTTGTGAAGAGTGTTCATGTAGCCCAAGCTCGAACTTTCTACATAACCAAGGCTGGTCTTGAACTCCAGATCTTTCTGTCTCCACCTCCCAAATGCTGTGTGTGTGTGTGGGGGGGGGCACCTCGCGCCTGCGCACAGGGGTGGCCCGGGTCCTCCCGCAGCACCGCCCGCTCCGCAGGCACTGCCGCGGCCACCCCAGCCAGCGCGCGGGTCCTCGCGGAGGGGCGGGGCCACGCAGCCCGGAAGAGACGCTGCGTCGCGCATGCCCCTTCCTTTCCTGCCTCGGCCTCGGACCCTGCGGCCGCCGCGGTGAGTTCCTCCGTCGTTCGGGTTCCATCCGCCCGCATCCGGGCCGCCGTGCGTCGGCAGCGGCCGCGTCTCGCTCGGTTCTGGGCGGGGAGGCCTGTTCCTCGCCGCAGCCCGCTTCCCGGCCGCGAACGCGCTTCGCTGGGGGCGAGAGGATGGCGCGGGACCGGGAGCCGTGGGAAGCCGTCGTGGGGCGGGGACAAGATCGGGGCGCCCCATCTCCGATCTGAGCATCAGTTTGGGGGTGAAGGCTTGAGACCTCCAGTTTAGGGTCAGCGGCTGGACAGGAAGTGGGTCTGGGTGCTTCCTGTACCCACCCGTGACCGTGAGCACAGGGCAGGGGAGCAGCTGTGCGCGCACCTCATCATCCCCGGTTTCCGTCGGATTCCTTGCAGGTGGCGGGGGTGCAGGTGGCACCCTTTTCCTGACTGTGTTCTGGGTGGGGGTCGTGGGCTTGTTCGGGACCCCTGGGCACCTGCCTCCGCGCTCTCACGTCGTCCTGTCTGGTTCTCGCAGATGTTGATGCCCAAGAAGAACCGCATCGCCATCTACGAGCTCCTGTTTAAGGAGGGGGTGATGGTGGCCAAGAAGGATGTCCACATGCCCAAGCATCCCGAACTGGCAGACAAGAACGTGCCCAACCTTCACGTCATGAAGGCCATGCAGGTAGGAGGTGGGCTGCAGAGAAGCCCAAGCTGCTAATTAAGCCTTGTCCCCCCCCCCAGGGTCTCAGTCTAGCCCAGACTGGCCTCGAACTCAGGAATCTTACTATCTCTGCGGCCCCCCCCCCCAAGTGCTGGGTTTAAAAGCGTGCACTGGGCTGGAGAGATGGCTCAGCAGCTAAGGCCTTTGCTTGCAAAGCTGAAGGACCCGAATTCGATTCCCCAGTACTCACATAAAGCCAGATGCACAAGGTGGCACATGTGTCTGGAGTTGTTTGCAGTGGCTGGAGGCCCTGGGGTGCCCATTTTCTCTTTCTCCCTCTGCCTCTTTCTCACTCTAGTAAATAAATAAAACACTTTTTAAAAAAGCATGCACCACCACGCCTATACTTTAATTTCTGGAACTAGTGTCTTGGCTACACTTATCTGGGTGGACTTGAACTCCTGGGCTCAAGGGAATCTCCCTCCTCTGCCTCCCAGGTAGATGAGATATGTACAGGGTGTGTCATCAGTTAGGCTTTAACAGTCTGTCTGCCTTACAGTCCCTCAAGTCCCGAGGCTACGTGAAGGAGCAGTTTGCCTGGAGGCATTTCTACTGGTACCTGACCAACGAGGGCATCCAGTACCTCCGAGATTACCTCCACCTGCCGCCCGAGATCGTGCCTGCCACCCTGCGACGCAGTCGTCCCGAGACTGGCAGGCCTCGGCCCAAAGGTAGGCTGGTCTCCCAGAGCCTGCTCTAAAGGCAGCTTGCTGGTGGGATGGTTGTAGACAGGACACTAGTGAATTTCTTGTGTAAGACAAGGTGTGTGTTTGTGTCGGTCCCATTCTAGCCCCTAGCCTCAAGCTCACAGTGATCCTCCTCTCCACTGCTAGGATTAACCCACCACACCTGGTCTGGGGGGTGGTTGTTGCTTTGGAAGATAGGGTCCCATCTCCTGTATCCCAGTCGGGCCTGGAACTCACTGGTCCTCCCGCCTCTACTTCCCAGTTGGGATTACAGGCTTGTGTCACTGCATGCTGCCCAGCTGTGCCCTTGTAGCCTTCAGTATCAGCTTGAGGGAGACTGGTCTTGGTACGGGGGATCAAGGAGCTGGGTGGACCAGGCCTTTGGTCTTCCCTGATGTCTGCAAATGCCCATCGACATGTGGTTCAGCATGGAGTGACTTTTCTGAGTTGGTGCTCATTCCCTGATTGTCCAAAGCAAAGCTATTCACCACATGTGACAGAAATGAAATGTTTTGTGCAGTTGCAGGGGAGCAGAAATTAAAAAAAAAAGTGAACGATGTGTAAGTCTTGATGGTAGCTGCTGAGGTGCCAGTTCCTAAGCCAGCAGTGCTGGGGTCTCTGGAGTGACCTCGAGCTCAGGAGGAATCCCTTAGGGAAGTGCTGTGCCTGTAGGGGAAAAGGGATTAGATGTCCTCTAATAAACCTTGGAAGCATCTGGAAAACAGACCAGTGATTACCTTGCAGACTCCCTGTATTTGGCTTTCTAGTTGTGTGGGAATTGTCTTGGGTTTGTTGCCACTGCAACTTGAGCTTCCAGATGCAGTTTGACTTTGGTCTTTTCAAGATAGGGTCTCGAGCTGGGCTTGGTGGTGCACGGCGCACGCCTTTGATCCCAGCAGAGGCAGAGGTAGGAGGATCGCTGTGAGTTCAAGGCCACCCTGAGAACATAGTGAATTCCAGGTCAGCCTGGGCTAGAGTGAGACCCTACCTCAAAATCAAAAGAAAAAAAAAGATAGGGTCTCTCTCTAGCCCAGGCTGGCCTCCTGCTCACAGCGATCCTCTGCCTCCAGTGCTGGGGTTAAAGGTTTGTGCATACCACCACATTTGGCTTGTTTGAATTTTTTGAGACAGTCTCACACAATAATAGAGGTTGTCCCAAACTCCCCAGGCTGGGGTTAAAGGTGTGCATCACCAATCTTGAGGGTTTTTTACCAGGGCCACCACCTTGTGGGTCTGGCTTATGTGAGTCCTGGGGAATTGAACCTGGGGCCTTGGGCACTGGAGGCAAGTGCCTTAAACGCTGAGCCATTTCTCCAGCTCCGAGGGATTTGTTTTTTGCAGGGAGGGTCTCATCAGTGCAGGTTCCCCCATGGTGTAGGGTTGGACTCAGGAGTCAGGGTCTCACTGTTCCTCATGCTGACCTAGAATTTTCTCTGAAGCCCATTGTTTCTCTATCCCAGCTTCTGTCTTTGGAGTTTATTTTATTTTTTGGTTTTTCAAGGTTGGGTCTCACTCTAGCCCAGGCTTGCCTTGAACCCCCAGCGATCCTCTTATCTCTGCCTCCTGAGTGCTGGGATTAAAGGAGGTGCCACCACTTCAGGCTCTTTATTTTTTCAATTTGCATGTGTGTCGGGGATAGGCCAGGGTCTTTTTGCCTCTGCAAATGAACTCCAGACACATAGTCACTTTGTGCATCTGGTGTCACATGGGCACTGGGAAGTTGAACTTGGGCCATCTTTGTGAGCAAGCACTTTTAACAACTCAGCAATCTTTTCAACGCCTTAATGAGAATTCTAGTTTTTAAGATTTGTGTCTGGGGCTGGGGATAGAGCGCAGTGGTTGAGAGCACCACAAACAGCTGTGGTAATAAATGCCCCTCAAGAGAAACACGCCAGAGGATTTCAGCTCATGCCCCTTCCCCTTGAGTCCTAGTCTTCAAGGTATGAGCCCTGTTGAAAATTCATTGTTCAGATGTTTGTAGAAATAGGCTACATTTCAAGGCAGGTGTGGTGGTTCACACCTGTAATCCCAGGAATCAGAAGGTGTGGACAAGAGGATCAGAATTTCAAGGTCATTTTCAGCTATTGTGAATTTCAGGCTACGAGACTCCCTGTCTCACAAAGGAGGAAATAGCTGTAGTTGGAAATCACCTTTATGTTGAAACAATGAAAGAACAGCAACAGCTTTTGTGGTCTTTTAATTAAGATGTGAGTTCTAGGTCTTTGAGGAATCAAAATATTGGTGATGAGCAGGGTGTGGTGGAGCATACCTTTAGTGTGCCCCAGCCCTCTGGAGCTGAGGCAGGAGGATTGCTGTGAGTTTGAGGCCAGCCTGGAGGCTGTATAGAGTGAGTTTGTCAGGTTGGGCTACAGTGTGACCCTACCTCAAAAAAAAGGTGTGGTGGTACATGCCTTTAATTCTAGGAGGCAGGTAGGATCAAGGCCACTCTGGGACTACATAGTGAATTTTCCAGGTCATCCTGGGCTAGAGTGAGACCCTACCTTGGAAAAAGAAAACCACAAAATATTGATGTTGACAGGTCTCTTTTGGGACATAGACACATCTGGCGAACAGTTATTAGTGGTTTAATAATTTAGCAGAGCAGCAGTGGGTTCCTGTGCTGCCCGTGTTCACACTTGGTTTGATCTCCCCAGGCCTGGAGGGCGAGCGGCCTGCCAGACTCACCAGAGGGGAAGCTGACAGAGACACCTACAGACGGAGTGCCGTGCCCCGTAAGTAACGCCTCGCCCTGGGTTGCTGAGGAGGGAGCTCAGTTCAAGATGTTAGGTGATGAGAAAGGTTCTTGGTTTCCCTCTCCAGGGATGTTAGCTACAGCTTTTTCTTGGGGACTAGGAGGAAGATCCCTATGGGCTGAGCTCAGGGCCCTTCTGCGGAAGGGTGAGCATAGGGAGGTGTGGAGAGGGGACCTGCTGGCAGGGGTCCAGGGAACAGCAGCCTGTGGTGGGGATAGCTTACCTGTAGCCCTGACTCCAAGCGTGGATGCACTTGTCTTCCTGCTCCCTGAGGTCTCAGTGACTCTGTTGTGTTCTCTCTCCAGCTGGTGCTGACAAGAAAGCCGAGGCTGGTGCTGGGTCAGCAACGGAATTCCAGTTTGTGAGTAGCCCTTGTGCTGGCCTCATCTTGTGGCCCTGTCATATGGGGTGATGGGTCTATCTCCCTGGGTTTTTCCTCAAATGACAGACATTGACTGAGACAGTAGACACTTGCTAGCGCTCTGCTCTTGGTCATAGCCCCTGAACTAGTTTCATTCGGGCAGTTTGAAGTGGCACTTAGACCTGGAGCCCAAGTGGGTTCCAAAATAAAGTAGGTCTGCAATCAAGTTATCTTTGAGATACGATCTTAGGTTCCCGTCTGCCTCTTTTTTCTATAACACGGACATGGTTATGGCCGTAAAAGATGAATTCTGGGGTTAGCTAGTCCAGGTCACGTGCTTGGCATGGGGGCCTGGGTAGGTCTTCAGCACACCCCTGCCTTCCCTCATCTGTAAGGAGACATACGGGACACAATGGAGTCCTCACAGGGGGGTTGGGGGAGAGAACCATGTTCCCAGTGAAGAACAGGCCCAGATGCTGGCCTCTGGGGCTGGGAGTCAGTGGGCTACACTCTCTGGCTGTTACCCTTTGTTTTTGAGGTAGGCTCTCACTCTAGCCCAGGCTGGCCTCACACCTTTTTTTAAAAAATAATATTTTATTGATTCATTTTTTCAAGCAGAGAGAGCCAGGGCCACCACCTTGTGGGTCTGGCTTATGTGGGTACTGGGGAAATGAGCCGGGGCCTTAGGCACTGGAGGCAAGTGCCTTAACCACTAAGCAATCTCTCCAGCCCTACACTTCCATTAAAAAATATTTTATTTATGTGAGAGAGTGAGAATGGGAATGGGCACACCAGGGCCTCCAGCCACTGAAAATGAACTCCAGACACATGCGCCCTCTTGTGCATCTGGCTTTATATGGGCACTGGGGAATTGAACTCTGCTCCTCTGCATTGCCTTAACCGCTAAGCCATCTCTTCAGCCCTGGCCTCACACTTTTATCTCAGCCTAAAGATGTGTTCCACCACTCCTGGCCTAGCTGTTTACTTTGGGGGTGTCTCCAGCTAAGAGGCCTGCAGGCTAGAGAGATCCTGAGAGGCAGAGCAGTGCCTGTGCTAACGTGTGCTTTCTCTTGCAGAGAGGCGGATTTGGTCGTGGACGTGGTCAGCCACCCCAGTAAAGCTGAAGAGAATTATTTTGTGTTGAATAAATTTATAGCCAGAAAAAGCCCTGTCCGTTTTGTGTTTTGTAGCCTGAACTGATTTTAGGGTCAGAATGGATGTGATGGGTTTGGTTTGGTGAGTTGTCCAGAGGGACCCTGCTCCGTGCTGTGTTGTGGCTTTTGCCAGACTGGCCTCTAGAGGAGTGTGGGATCCAGTGTGGTTCTGGGCATCCCCCTAGACCAGCTATGCTGGCTCTGCAGCCTTGGAGAAGTCTGCTCTTTAATGCCTGTGATCTAGGAACTGTGGGAGGAACCTGGCCAGACCTGTGGAGAAGCCCAGGACTGTTTACCAATTCTAATCTAGGTACAGGAGAAAGCCAGAGTAGAGGGGCTGGGGATGCAGCTCAGTGCATGAGAGTGTAGGAGGGCCGGCCAGGGCTAGGCCTCCATGGAAATAGAAAGTGAGGCGTCTTAATGGGGTTTTAATGAGGGGTGGCCTAGAGGAGGGTGAGTAAAAGGTGAAGCAGATACTCCTACTGTGGGGTAGATGTTAATGGTTCTCTTACTGCAAAACTTGCTTGTCAATGGCTGGGATTGGCTTTGGTCTGCTGAGCACTGACCACCTGTGGAAGGAAGGGTGCCAGCTGTGGGCTAGAAGCCTCAGGCCCAAGCTGGAAGCTGATAGAGGTTCTGGGGGTTTGGGAATGAATCTAGGCCAGTTTGAGCTAGACAGTTCCCAAGGTAACAGCCCGGGTCCTGACGGACAATTGTGATTTGGGCCACTAGGTGGCAGCTGTCAACTCCAGGCCGCAGTTGAGTTGTTCATCCTGGGAGGTGAGCTGTGTGCATTTCAGTCACCAGGAACTAGAAGCTGCTTTGGCCAAACAAAGTTGGGGGGGGGGGGCGTGTTAGCACAGTCTTGGGCAAAGATTGCTTTTTACCCAATTCCTGTGCTGGCTCCACTGATGTCAAGTGGTTCTGGTGACTGACCTGAAATCCTCGGAAGCAGCTCCTGGCTTTCTCTGTCCCACTGCAAGGTGGTCTTACCCTGCACCCCAGACCAGTCTCCCATTCATCACCTTCCCCGTGCTCTGATGATAGGTTTGTGTCACCAGGCCCAGCCGCCTGCTGTCCATTTGTTCTGTGGTTTAGGGATCATTGCTGATAAGCGTTTGGAGAGAACGGGATCAAGTGTAGTGGCGCCTGCTTGTGATCAAGGCCCTTGGAATATGGAGGCGGGAAGGTTAGAAGTCCTTGCTATATAGGGAGCTTGGGGCCGGCCTGAGCTACATGAGATCCTGTCTCAAAACAGGCTAAGAGCTTCCAACTTGGGAAGCCCAGCATTACAATCCACTCCCATAATCCTCCCCTTTTTCTCTGAATTCCCCACCACCATGGAATTGTTTTTGAGAAGGTCTTACTATATACATGGTCTAACCTGGCCTCAAAGTCTAGATCTTCCCTCGGAGCACCACACCTGGTTTAAAACAATGCATTTTATTTGCTCTCCCTCTTCCCTCTCTAAACACTGGGTCACAGTCTAGGCCCAGACAGGCTTAGAACCAACTATGTAGCCAGGGTAGCTTGTAGGAACTCCCCTGCCTCAGCCTCCCAAGTGCTGGGACTACAGGAGTGAGCCCCCATGCCCTGTGCTTATTTTGTATTTGATTAGAGCTGCTGTACATATCCTTTTTGTTGCCAAGTCACTTCCCCTGGGGAACATGCAGCCTGTCTGCATCCCTGGTGGTGGGCATTGGGCTGTTAGCGGGCTGTGCTGGTGGCTGATGCTGGTTCTCAGGTGGATACCCTGGAGCGGAGCTGCTGGGTCAGAGAACTGTATGGTTCTTTGTGGTTCTCAAAGCAGGGTCTCACTTTAGCCCAGGAAGACCTGAAACTTTGTAAACCCAGGCTGGTCTTGAACTCACAATGTTCCTCCTCCTGCTTCCCAAGTGCTGGAATTTAAGGTGTGCCATCACACCCAACCTGGTTCTCATTTTGAAGGGCATGGAGGGAGGGGGGGAGTATGTGTGTAATTCCAGCACTCAGGAGACTGAGGTAGGAGGATCACTGTGACTTCAAGGCCAGCCTGGGCTACGTAGCAAGTTCTAGGCCAGTGAAGGGTACCATAGCAAGACCCTGTCTCAAAAAACAACCCAAACAGCAACAGTTCCACACTTGAAGAACTGCCTTCCCTGGCGGTTGTTTCGTTTCTCTTCCCATCACTGTGTGTTATTTGCACTTCACCCTCAGGGCTGAGTTGGGCCAGTCTCCCCTTCCCCCACGAGGAGGTAGCCCAGGCTCTCACTGTAGCCCAGGCTAGCCTGGAATTCACTCTGTAGTTTGAGGATGGCCTTGAGCTCACAGGGACCCTCCTACCTCAGCCTGCCCAGGGCTGGGATTAAAGGCGTGCACTACCACCACGCCCAGCTCTGGCTAGTCTTTTAAACTCAGTTTCTCTATCAGGTGTGAAGTTTGGATTGTAGGTTGTGGGTAGAGGTAGCTGATTCGCTGTATGAAGGAACAGGGCTGTTCTGCTGTTCCACCCAGCCTGGGAGCTGTGCTTAGTGATGTGTATTTCAGAAAAAGCTGGAATCTAGGCATGATAGTTCCCAGGAGGCAGATGTAGAAGAATTGCTGTGAGTTCGAGGCCAGTCTGGGACTACAGAGTAAATTCCAGGTCAGCCTGGGCTAGAGTGAGACCTTACCTTAAAAAAAAATTTTTTTTTTTTT
>PVHP010031688.1:0-20848 GCA_004024765.1 Zapus hudsonius | reverse complement strand
GCCAAAATTAGGATGATAGCCCATTTCTTTCATCATTTTTGTAGAAAATTCTGAATAGTTATTAGTCAATTTAAATCCCATATCCTTTAATAAATCTCTCCCCCATAAGGTAATAGGCAATTCTAACACATATGGCTGTATTTTACCTTTATGTCCTTCTTTATCTTCCCAATTTAATTGTCTGCTGCTAATATTAGGCACTTTGGCAAAACCCAATCCCTGTAAAGTTAGAGAGGAACTCTGGATAGGCCATCCTGATGACCAATCCTTTTGTGCTACAATGCTTTTATCAGCCCCTGTATTTAAGAGTCCTAATATTTTATTTTATTTTATTTTATTTTATTTTTTTCTATTTTTAATTCTAACATTGATCGTTGATCTAGCTCTAGAGATAGGCATGTCAGATCAACTCCAGTGGACCCAAATCCCCTAATTAAGGGTATTGCTGTATCTGGATCTCCAAAAATTTCTCCCTGCAGCTTCTACCATTCTAGCTACAAAATTTGAAAATGGCTCTAGAGAACCTGACTTGCCAACTCCTTGATTAATCCATTGTCCGTTTATGTCTTTTACTTATCTAGATTCATTTGCCCAATTTCTGCCCTTTTTACATTTTTGGGCACAGACCAGGCTGTTGAGACACACCAGCAGGGGGCAGATTACCAGATCTTCTTCTTTCAGGACACTGTTTTTTCAAATGTCCTATCTTGCCACATATAAAGCAAGCATTAGCTGTTTCTCTTATTCCCCATTATATAGAATCACTGTTGAGACATGAATTAAAAGGGGAGTAACCATAGAAGGGAGAATAAAGTTGATATCAGGTGTTTTTAATAACTCAATAGTCTGATTTCCTTAAGAACAGCTCAAAAATTCTAAGCAAGCCTAATGATGGACCTAGTTTTAAATATCCTTTTTCTTAAACACATGGGTTGATATCTTTAGTTAGGACTAGAATCAGAAGTCACTGATCCAAAAACTATAACTTTAGTGATCAAGTCCAGTGATAGCAGTGGTCAGCTTACATGGTCTTATAAGCAAAAGAGCAGTTGTACTGTTTATAAAAACTTAAAGTTTTTATAAACAGGTCTGTGGTGGTCATTCCTCTAAAGCTTATCATGACTAGTCCTTTTGCAAAAAACCCAAGCACTTACTATATTTGCCAGAATTTAGGTGTAGATCCTTTCCTTTCTAAGGATGCCAAACGGGATAACCATTGAAAAGTGTCTCTAACCATTGAACAACCTGGTCCTTAACAAACTTATAAGAAAGACACTTTTTAGGGACGTTTTTCTTTTAGAAGCAAGCAGAAAAACAAATAGCATTTACAGAAGACAACGTATCTAACCATTGAGCAATAAATGAGAAAGGAAACCTCATGTCTTTCTCTCTGACTCAGTTTACCTATATAATCATGGACTTTAGCATCATAAGGAAGATATAAATCTTCTTGTGTTTATTGATTTTCCTTTACATTCGACACAAACCAGTTGGCCAGACAGGTTTATGAGGAAGTATTGGAAAATATGTCTGTTTTCTGGGTCTGTATCCAATGAGCTCTTTTGAATACAGAGTCAGATTGAGCACAATAATATCTTGATTTTTTTTTTTTATTGTTTAGTCCAAGATTGAGAACCAGTACATATAGATGGCTTTTATAGAATTGGCGTCTAACACATATTTGTTTAGACACTTAGTTTCTTATTCTTTATAGAATTTAGAGAAATCATACCAATCTGACTTAACCTTTACTTAATAGTAAAAAATATATTCTGGTATTAAAACAACTAGGCATTTCTTGTATGTAACACCTCCATGAATATAATTTTAAGAAACTGACAAATCATATAATACTTATTAGCACATATTTATAAAGTTTATAATCTATGGATATAAGGTATCCCCTGCTAATAATTTCATGTTGCACATTTTGAAACAGTATAGGCAAAACATAATAATCTCTGAGACAAGCTACATTTATTTATCATATTTGAGAATGTTACCTTTGAAAACATATGACAATTCACCCATTGGTAGAATTTTTAAAAACTGGTCAAGGTTCACCTGGGAAAACATAAGTCTGTACCATAGTTAAAATCCAAATGTGGTAGAATCAGGAAAATATCTTTGAACTACCCAGAAGGAAATTTTTATTAGTCGATTAAGCATTTTGTCATCCTCCTGCCTCAGCTCTGTGAAAACATGTGTTACAAGGCTTAATTTACTTTGAACAAATGGTTCCATAGAAAGGCTTTACAGTTGATTAGAAATTATATTAATTTTAATTTACCTTTAAGCCGTTTTTTGTATATATATATATATATATATATATATATATATATATATATATATATATATATATTAGTAACTTAAAAGTTCCCATTTAAAGGGGCATTTCTGCAGGGCAGAGAAGGCCATTGTCTTTGGTCCCATCCCCCCTGCGGTTTGGCAGGCCTCAGTGACTAGCTGAGCATGGCCTTAGCCACACCTTATCGTGGTATGCAGGCACATCTTTTGTTGTTAGGTTGGAAGAGAAAATAGTTTTAGTAGTCTGCATTTAGGCAAAAACCATATTATCCAAAAAAGAGGCAGAAACCCAAAATTATACCAGTAAAGAAAGGCAGAATTCAAGTTTTCCTAGCATTTGGTGCTAGGAAATTTAACAAAAGGCTGTGGCACCCCTGGGGTAAAGTCCTTTAACAGGTTTGATTACTCTCAGGCTGCCTTTTGTACTTAGCCAGAAGCTGAATTTGCATTTTAGAGAGGGGAAGAAAAACCTTTTTTTTTTTTTGTTTGATAACATCTCTGGTCGTCCAGGCAACTTCTGATTAGCTTCTGAATAGGTTTTGTTTTTCTCCTTAGGATGCCTTGTTTTAGGGCAAAGTTCAGGTTTTTTCCTAATCTATCCCAAGCAGCGATCTTTAAGATGCCTGAAACAACAAAACATGAAGCTACTGCATCACTTTCGTTTAAAAAAGCCTTTACAGTTTGTTTCCTTATTTTCAGATCTTTGGATAATAACAGCTAATTAAGAGCCAGGAAAATTGGGTGCGCGTGAGCAGCGCCCATCTCAAAAAAAATTTTTTTTTATATTCTCTTGCTTTCGATTCGCTCTGCAGCCGCGAAATGAAACTGTTCCCGCCCCTTCTTACAAACAGGAGCGAAAACTTCCCCGCTTTTATTGCGGACCTTTATTTTTCCCACTTTTGTCCTGGATCCCCTATTTCCCGGGGACTCACCAGTGCACTGCCTTGAATTGCTGAGAGTTTTGAACCGTATGGGCCAACCAGCTGCCGTGTCCAAGAAACCTTGCAAGTTACAATCTTACTAGTTACTTCTTCATTCTTCTTTTTCTTCTCTCCCGCGCTCAGGATGTGCAGGAATTTTAAGTCAAACTACCACCTATCAGCATTACATACGTATACATTCACAATTGTTCCATATACACGGAAGCATGCCAGGCATTAAGCCATTTCCATACAAGGAGATAATAAATTCTCTGGAATGCACACCATGTGGAGGTAAAGAACAGAGGCCAGCGCCATCTTCTCAGAAGGCACTCAAACAAAGAAAAAGCCCACACTGTCTCCAGTAGGTGGGCGTGTCAAGGCTCCGCCTGGGGATGGGGCTGGGCTGCCCCGCCCCCCTACCTCACAGGAACAGCTCACTACAAGTGGTGGTTCATCTCCTGTCTGGATGTCACACAACATCTCAGGTCCTGTTGGTGGAATTGGTTGTCAGCTGTTCTTGCTGCCTTCTGAAACATACAAGCGAGAATACTGAAGACACTGCTATAGCAGAGATCAGAAAGCCAAGAAATGGTCTTCTGTGCAATAACGATGCTAAACCTAGGTGGGTAATCAAGGCTTGCTAATTGGTTAAGAGATCCACTCAGTGGCAAGTAACCCGTAACTGGAACTGGGATCCATGGTAAACCCTTATAAGGACCAAGAACTTTGGGCTCCAAGGGGAAGTTTGTAGCTTTTAAAATTGCTTTCCTTGTCAAAGTGCTTAATACATATTACATATTCACTATGTGATTTCGTTTTGCTTCTTAAATGTAATAGATAAAATATTCTAAAACATAGAATCTGTGTACCATGTGGATTTATTTAAAACCAAGGATGAGGAGTCAGTGAAAAGCAGTTTATGGACATTGACTGAAAACATTGCTCTGTGCAAGTTATCTCAGGTCTAACACACATGAATCCTTTCCCCGCTAGAAAGTAATTTGATTACTTCTTAGAATCTCTCATCCTCTATACTTGCAAGAGGAACTTGTTGTAAATACTATAAATCACTACTCTTGTTAACCCTAAACTTAAAATGTATCTACATTTCCAAATGATATCAAAACCTAGGAGTCAAACACAAGGTGAAGATTATTGAGGATTTGTTAAAGGTTGTGTGGAATTTCACTTTGTGTTTATTATTTAAAAGGAATTAATGAAGAGAAATTCGTAGAGAAATTGTCAAGTCGTAAGAGGGCAAGGAAATAATTTCGTGGGATAACTTGTTCAGCATGGGCCTGGGGGGTAAAATCATGCAGGGTACATAAGAGGAAAAGTATAGAAATAGAAACATTAAAAGATCTAGGAATAAGCCAAAATAAGCAGTTATATAAATCAGTGTGAATGGATTCAATTAACCTCTTAAAATATATAAAAAAAATCTCTAAAATTAGTTAGTACAATTACTGCTGGGGCCCTGCAAAGCAATGAGAAGAAAGTAAGTCTAACAACTCCCATGTACCTTTACTAGGATTTGCCTATCACTGAAGAAATTCTTCCAAGATATTTTTTCTTTTCTTATTTTCTTTTCATTCCCTTTCTTTTCTTTCCTCTTCTTTTTTTTCTTCCTTTATTTTTTGAGGTAGGGTCTTACTCTTGTGCAGTCCAACCTGGAAGTCAGTTGTAGCTCAGGCTGGCTTCAAATTCACAGGGACCCTCCTCCCTCAGCCTCCCAAGTGTTAGGTAGGATTAAAGGCTTCTAGCTTCCGACAATTTCTTTGTTAGAAGCCAGAGGCAATCTCCTTTAGTTCTCCTTCAGCTAAACTCATCTTTTCTTTGACACCATTTCCTCAGATGTAGAATTCATAACAGAGTTCTTTTTTATTCAACACTTTATAAGTCTCCTTCTCACATGCTTATCTTCTAACAAACATGACTTCTCATTATCATTCTACAGTCACTTGAATCTGTTTCTTTGTCTCTATATTGATGCATATTTTTCCTCTAGTTCCTCACAAATTTTACTTTATATTTTATTTTTAGTAGTTTTATTCAAATATGTCTGAATGGTAATGTTTAAATTTATACCAATTATATACCACCTAATTTTTTATGTTTTCTTGTTTCATTTTATTTTCTGTCTTTATGTATGTATGTATATACATGTTCATATGTATATATGTTCATGTGTCTGTAAGGTGGCATGTTCACAGGTGTGGGCAAGCATGTGAAAGCTGGCAGTCAACATCAGGTGTATTCCTCACTCTCTCCACTTTTATTTAGACTGGTTTCTTGTTGGATCTAGAACTCACAACATAGTATTCTTTAGTGATCCTCTTTTTTCTACCTCTCCTGTGCTGGGAAAAGCTCACCACCTGCCAAGTGGTATACTTGGATGCTGTGGATCTGAACCCCAGTCCTCATGGTTATATACAAATGCGTCACCCAATCCACTACCTTGAGATAGTAATATAAACACAACACTGGTTTTGGAATTTTCCATTACTATTTCTTCATACATCTTGGAATATTGCAATCAGTGAGCTAGTTTATGACTATTTTTGTAAATAACTTCTCATTGGAATATTTCCATACTGACATTAATATTCGTTGTCAGACTGGAGCAGAAGTGAGTACATGGAGACTGTTTAGCAATATTTACAATTTAACCCTGAAAGAAAACAATTGCCCTTTCTGGTGTAGAATAAAATTTCTTTCGCAGGATATTAAAGGCTCTTCATAACTTCCTTAACACTGTTTTGAAATTGCTTTCCCATTTTCATTTAATCCGTTGGCTCCTAAGAGCTTATTGTTGTTTAAAGTTAAATATTTTGTGTCTGCACACCTTTTTGTGTCCCACATGCTATCAGGAGTTACAATCACTTTTAAACTAACATTGTCCTTGCCAATTTAGAGATATCATCTTCCATTCAACCTTCTATTAAATCCCTTAAATAATTATGAATTTTATCTGTGCTATCATGTGTTACCTGTCTGTTTCTGTGTACAATCAGATCCCATATTCATATGCTGATATCTGCAAATTCAACCAGTCATAGCCTGAAAAATATTTCTTTAAAAAATTCTGAAAAAACACGAATAACACTGTGTCCATGCTAAACATAGGTATTATTATATAAACAATTATTATATAAACAATATTATATCATTATTATATAAACAATACAACATTGCAGTGTATATCTTTCTGTTTCTTATCCAACTAAAACATGTAATTAGGTGATATTAAAAATAGAATTAGATCATGTAGCTTTTCATAAAATGGCTTAATGTACTTTGAATTCATCAGTATCGGTGTCTCAACATATAGATTTGTATCATTCTATACTTTTTGACTTCGGCAATTGCTCAATAATCTGAAAAAAGTTTGTCCATATATCTTTCTATTTGTGGTCATGTATTCTATCTATATTTCTTGAAGTGTGAACATTATTTTGTGAAACATATTTCTATACTTTTCTATCAGATTCAGTAACATGCAGAGAGTATATGGCTTCTGCTTTGTGTATTAAGGACCCAGACATACATGTATGTGTGAACTATGGAGACATCTTGTATGTGTGAACATCAAACACATTCATGCATGTGTAAACCACATAGACATACTTGTATGCATGGACTACAGAGACATTTGTGTCTGGGGGAACAGCCAAGACATATGTATGAAAGTAGAGTTGATTTTTGCCTGGAACAACTGGAGCATTTTGAAGAATGTTTCTCATGTCGCTGTCAATGAAACACAGGAGAATTCAAAGCTAATGGTTTGATTAGTCATATTTGTAATTGTTTTTAAGATGTTTACTAAATATATGTATATATTGTCAGCAACTGCAGGTTCATATTATCTTTTCATTTTGTTTTACTTGTTCCTTACATATTTAATCTAAGTTATTCTTTCTATGGTTAAAAACACACACATTTCTTCTCTTCATATCCTTTAAACTATTTTTTTCCTGCTCATATTTTATCACTATTTATTATTTATGGCTACTCTTAGTTTTCATATCATCTACCCTTATAGCTATTCTCTTTGAAGACGCTATTCTACAATGACTTGTAGGGAGGTCTACTTATCAAAAAAATTCTTTTACTATTTCTGTTATAATATACTCTGTCCTTCTGGAATTTGTTTCGTATATGCTACATTCGGGAACACTTATTTTTTCCTGTTGCATACCACAGTTTCCAGTTTCATTGATTGAATAACCCCTGCTTTCAGCCCTGCTTAGAAATCCCCCTAAAGTAGGAGTGAGGTTGAGTCAATGGGGTTGGAGCTCTTATGCCAGCACTTCTCCAGTCTTGGGGTCTCATCCATCTTTTTAGCAAAGTATTGAGGATACAGATTTATGTGAAGGGTAAATTATGAAATTTATTTTAGGTAGAGTTAAGATTAAGAGGGAAGGCAAGCAGGGAATCCCAGGCAAAGGTTGGGAAGGGGAAGGGGAGGGAAGACTGAGAAGTTCCACCTCACATAAGGAAGAAAGGGCAAAGAAGGCTAAGACACTAAGAGACACTGCACACATGTTTAAGGCCCTTTAATATGTCTCTGACATCCAATTGGAATGAACCACATCATCAGGTGCAGGTGTATAAGAGAGTGTCCTGATTGGTTGTTATTCACAATTGGAGAAGCAGGAAGCTGGTGATGCTGGGGAATTGCTGCCTTCAGCCATCTTGAATGGTACTGCATCAGATGCTGGTTCTAGTCTTTCCTGAGCAGGCAAGGTGGCAGCCTTGTGTCTGTGGACCAGTTCCTAGCTAACTACTTAAAGAAAAGGCTACCTTACTCCTAAAGTGTACCAGTGACACGTGACCTTACTCTACACTCTATTCCATTGTCATTTTCTGTTGCCAGCCATCTTTCCATGTCCAGGTTTTTAATTATAAGTAGAATATTTATTTGCAATTTTATTTTTTATGCTTCAGTTCTTATTAGACTGAAAATTACATTCTGATTAGGTGTGCATTCTTAAGGTGAAGGACTTCTTTTACTCATGTCCAGTTCTAGGCTCATTACATTTGCAACATGTAGGGTTTTTTTTGTTGTTGTTTTTGTTGCTTTTTAAAAGTTAGTATCTAACTTTACTAACTTGGAAATCTGTTGATCTGTGAACTGTCGTGTCAAAATTGTTGACTAAATACTACCAAAATATATCTAATTCTATAACAACTTTCTGAGTGTGTACTATAGATAAAACTCTATATCAATAACTATGAAAAATGAATACAAAAGAGTTTGTCTTTGATGATATACATATTACCATTATGTGAACTCAGCTCATGCAAACCTAATTAACTATGATTCAAAACAATATGAATAGTGTTTTTAAAAGAAACAATGTATCAGGGGAAAATGATTATAAACTATAAAGGAGTTTTAGACAAATAGTTATTATTGCTATGGTGATAAAGTAACTACATAAGTGACTCTACAATGGTTTAAAGTACATAGTAAACCCTGTAGGAAGGAACCCTCCATCTTAACTATTCATGAGACCTTGTATCTTTCTGTTTTATTAGCCATATCCACCTGTGAAAGGTTAGGTAGTATTTGTGGGTTAGCTGTCTTTTTTTCCCTGCTTCCTCTGTAAAATAATTTGCAGCCATGACAATTTTAGTATTGGGCATTATCTGTTACATACTTTTTATTGCTAATTAGTTAAGTCTTTCTGCCCAGCCTGGTTTAATTCAAGGTCCATGCATTTGCATTCTCTGAATAATTCAATTTGCCACATGAAAATCTATTTTGCTTGATCTTATTGCCCAAATGGGAACCAGGGTTCAGGTAAAAGTGAGGAAATGAGTGGGGTAGAGCAAGGGCTCCCCATATTCCCTTTCATCTGTCACAGGAATAAAGAAAATTGGGACTATACGGAGCATACATATCACTTTAATAGAAGTTATTTAATGTCTGGTATGCAATGGATGGGCTCAATAAATATGTAGTCAATAATTATTAACTAAGGTTATCAGGGAGAAAATATTAATATATCTTTGTTTTCATGGGTTGTTCATTCTTAATAGAAAAACATTTACAGGAGAATTCTGAACTCATTTCATTCACTTAAATCCTGTTATGGCAGATGACAACAGAATTATTTTTATAAATATAAAGAATGTTTTTTGCTTTACTAAAATGTTAACAGTTACAAAGCTAAGTTAATACTGAGCTACTCTGAAACATAATATTAAACTATATGAAAGAAGAGTTGTCACACTATTTCCTTGTGTGAGGCTCATATATATCACAACTACATGCTCGTCAATACCACAAGTAGTTATTTATTTGGCCTGTAAGAGCATGAATGCTTTCTGAGGTTTGCTCTGAGTTCATTGACTTCCTCTTTCTTGATGTATACAATATTTCTTCATCTCCCGCAGAAACCATTCAGAACCCAATTACTTGGTGCCCCACTGCTGTGAGACAGTGTGACCTTCCTTTTGTCTGTTTCCAATCACCAAGTAATGTGTTGCACAGAGCAATGCCTAAGGAAGACGTCCACTTTGCCTTGCCAAAGGTGAAATTTTGGGAAGACATAAAACATGTCCTATAGTTATAGTTGGCTTCACATTAAAACTATGTTTACAATGAGAGCTACCTGTCACTTGAATCAAAAATATTTTCCAAGGAAGCATGATAGATGGACAGTATGTTTCTAACCCTGTGCTTTTATGACTTGTACCTTTCTTGTTAACTCCCTTGGAACATGTGTTTTCCATGAATCAAAGAACATGATTGGTGACCCATGCTGCATGTACAAAGTGAGCTGGTAAAATCGTCTTTAAAAGACAGAGCAGAAGAGGATAGGCAAAAATAGACGACTACAGACCAACCTTGCAACAACACAAAAAGTTTGGTTTCAGTGTTTTCCTCCAAATGTAGTGTTAAGTGCATGTAGTGATGATATGGCACATAATGGTGTCCTGCTAAGATAAGGAGGGCACTGGGTAACAATGGACAGAAAGAAAGGTCGAGATTTAGAGGTCAATGAAAATGCTGAGAAGGATTTGAGCCACTTTAACTCTACATAAGTAGTAGGGAATGGTGATGAGGATAGCATATCCACTACATACTCCTTATTACCCATGAAATACTGCTTCCAGAATTCCCTAACATCATCAAAATCCATGAGGTTACAGTCCTTTATTATATAAAATGGTAAAAGGACATAGTGGTGCATATAATCTCCCTGTAAATTTTAAATCATATGTAAGTTACTTATAATAGCTAAATAAGGAAAATACTATATAGTTGCCATAATGTATTGTTTCTGGATAGTGCTAAGAAAAAATGCTATAGATATTTAGTCCAGTTACAATGAGTTTTTTTCTTGATTCCTTTCAAACTAACATGCATATTTACATAATATATATGTACTCACTAGCATTAATTAACTACAATGTCTACACGTAAACTAAAAATGAATAGGAAGAATGAGACTATTCATCAATAAATAAATAGGGTGTCTAATGGTATGACAGAATAGAGAAACCTTTGATGGCCTCCGGTGGGCCTCTCTGCTGTTATTTGGCAAATCTATACCCTCTCTGTTGTTATTGCCAACTCTGTTGTGCTCAGCCAGTAATAATGGAGATGGGGAATCCGAGTCCTTAAAGTATTTCATCACTTTAAAGCTTATTCATTTGAGGAAAGGATTTTCTGTTTAGAACACAGTTTTACTATCTGATCCTATTTTTTTTCTCCCCAAATATTTTAAGAAAAATGTTCTCAGATACCAAAGACTGGGAAAGGAGGAAGATAGGAACATCGGATGGGAAGAAGGGGAAGCCACATCCACATAGAGCACAGGCAGAGAAAGCCAAGTTCACTCTCCGTTCCTGATAGGAAGATCCATGTGCAATGAGTTACTGTGAGCTACACTGGAAATACTGTCCATGGCCTCACTCTCTAGTAGTATTCCAATTTATCAAATAGAACTGAGCATCTTATTGAAATTGGACAGGATCATGCCTTTACCTCCCCACTTCCATCACTGAATATCCTATCAACTTTTCAGATGATCACACTAGAGGGCAGGAGGGCTGTCACATATGTTCAACTGAGGCCCTGTGGAGGATTGGTGTTGGGAAATGCCTGTCTGTTGTGCTATGACAAGGAATTAGCCTGACCATGGGACCTGATGGCCTCTGATCACACAACGGACAGATAGTAATGTCACACTGTTTCTTCCTTGTTGAAGATGAAGAAAGTAATGAAACCCAATTCCACAACATAAAAGAATATATTGCACAGTGGAGGAAGCAGAACCCATGGGAGCCAAAGGAAATTACATTTCTATGAACGATCCCCAGGGAGCCCAAGGAACACTGTAGAGTGGAATTTAACTTAGTTGATAGGATGCTAGAGACCTAGCATGGCTCCAAATTGAATAGAACAAAAGCAAGACTGTGGGGAAAATACAATATGAAACAAAAATGAGCGATTAAAGCAATATTGACAGTGTGAAGGCAGAATGCACAGAGCTTAACTAGTGTGGAGTACAGGGTAGGGAATAGCACTCCTCGGTTTCTCTTGGGAATGGTGTGGTGATAATTCACTCATACACAAATAGAGCTATGACTTTGCATGGTTTCTTTAAAATGAATTTAAAATAACTTTAGCATGTTTTCTAGAATATGTGATTGTTTTTTATTCAAAATTGTATCTTCATGCCTAGACAGGGTAGATCTATTTTAACTGTCTGTAGAGTTACACTATGGGTGATGACTTTATTGTTCCAAATGAGTCACAACCCCAGAGCTGGTCAGCACAAGTCTGCTTCTAACCCTTATTATCTATGTGACCTTTAACAAATGACCTCCTGTGGATGCCTTATATCTTGTTGTTACAGGAGCACGGGTTGTACTTATTCCCATGCCTAGTGATAGAGAAGAAACGTTAGCAAGCTTTGCTTTAAAACAGTAACAACAAAGGAAAGCTAGGGATAATAAAGACATGTTCATACTCCCACCACAGGAATACCTTCTGAGACATGTTTTGGCAAAAATTTAACTATAAGATATTAGAAAAATCAAATAATTAAAATAGGACTCAAAATTCACATATAGTTATGATTACTTGAGGGAGACGCACAAATAAAAGATTAATGTAATAAATAAATGACCTACATGAGACCACATTAGAAATGTGTAAAAAACCCATTGTTTGGGTGAAATGACAATAAGTAAGGATGCTTCACTTTATTAAGATTCTTTTTCTTTTAGCTACATTATTTTTATATGCTTTCCTATATTTATTAGTTTTTAAAACCTTCTCATCAACGTCACCAGTTATGAGAAAAAGTAGGGTTGTAAAAACTACAGTACAAGTATAGAAATAAAATGTCTCATCAAAACTCTGGTTCAGATAATTTTCGTTAACTGTACTTAAACACTATGTGATTTCAAATTTTTGAAACAAAATTGGGGCTTAGGAAAAAAGGTTTTAATATAGATCTAGGCACAGTCACGAGAGGGGGTAAATGACTTGTGAGAGAAAAATACTACTTGTCTTTTAGTATACATTTTGTTTCTAAAATGGATTGGTGGGCTGTCAGATGTTTTGAAATCTTTATCACAGATATACATGTATCTGAAACAATGTGAACATTGCTGCAACTATATGCAATTTTTTGACATGGTTGCATCATAGATTTTCCTCGACGTCTTTAATTATGACATTAATGTCACATAGTAAAGCTACTTCATGCAGTGAAATTGACTTCATTGAATTTCATAGCAGGAAATAATTTTGTTTTCCAATGAAAAATAAAAGATATAAGATAGTATCATTCATGTAAATTTTGTCTAAACAGTAAGTCTAGAGTAGGGAATTGTAAATAAAAGAACCATCTTACATTCAGTTTTAGTCTTTACTTCTCTTTTATTACATCTGAGCAAGTTCCTTATCTGTGATTTTGTATTATTTAACATAATAGATGGTTGTCCAAACTAAGCTGAAGAGAGGGCTATATAAATATAGTTAATGATCCTTGCTAAATATGCATACCTCATATTATAGGACAATACTCCTGGGGCATGAATCTACTGTTACCAAGAATAAATAAACTCTTTTCAAAAGTATGTTGCATATGGGTTAATGTCTGCAAAGGTTAAAAACATCAAACTTTGAAATATCATGACCTGACATTAATGACCCTATAATAGGTTGACATTTGCAATTCTTCTTGGGGGGTAATAGCCCGCCATATGCAAAGATCAGCTTTTGCAGTTAGCTGCTTATCTCTAAAGAAAAAAATATGAGTAATAATAGTGCAATGGAGGTTAATAACAGGTAGAAGACTAGCATAGCTTTTATCAGTCCGTTTAGAAAATGAACTGAGAATAGCTGCCAACTTGAAGGAAGAATGGACCCATATGGGAGCCATCACTCAGCTTCCAGGGTGTGCATGAGGGTTGTTTGTGACTTTACCTGGGCAGATACAACACAGAGCTGGAATTTGCATGTCAAAGCTTTGTTCCCTTTATAACCTACTGCCACACAAATCACTGGCCCTGGGGTTTAAATTTCACAGATGTCTAAACTCATTTAAAAATTAAATTGCAATAATTTGTGATCCACAATTTACCTAATCATTATGATTTTTAGTATATTTTGTTTTGCCATTATCCCTTGTTCTTACCTGTTCTTGCCATTTAAAATTCTAATTTTTCATAGGTGAATCTCAGTTTTTCCTATGAAAATAAATACATTCTTAGAAAAGTGTTCTTTGAAGCTATTATGGTTTTACTACAGAGGGGACAATAAAAGCAAATTCATTAAAAAAAATCCACAACTAAAAACAATTCAGCATTGGGTTTTATTTTTCAAGTCACTTAAGAAATATGTGTTTCTTATGTGAAAGATTTTTATGCTTGTTATTTGAATATAATTTCAACTTCCTACGCAACAGTTTCTGAAAACATTGTCAAAAATGTTTGCAGGATATTTGGCTCTACAAATTGTTTCATCAAAATTAATGACCTTACATTACTAGAAAATATCCTACATGCAATGAGCCAATAAATGTATAATGACTTGCTATAGATTATTTTTATTAACATTGCATTAATTAACATCCTTGCAGAGTTGAAAGCACTGGATGATAAAAATTTTACTATAAAGTTCATAGAAAATAATTTCAAATGATGATTTATCAACAAGAAATTCAGGCCTCCTGCCTAGATATATTTGCTGTACTATTAAGAACTATAACAATATGAAAAATAAGCATAACTTTTAGTCAAAATTTTAGCTGACCTATAAATTTATGGAAAATTCTAAAACATTTTTCCTATACAATATTGGGTTTATTATCAATGTTACAACTTTTGTCCTTCTTCCTTATCAGTTATAAAAATATAAAATGGAAACAATTTCATGGTTCTCTTTAATATCTTTTACAGTTGTGTAGATATTTTTTTCCTGAACACAAGGAGTACACATGAGTCAGGTGGTACCCAATCACTTGAGTGTCCTTGGGCAACAGTGAGTAGATGTTGTCAGAATTCACAGAGAGGGTTAATTAGGTATAGATACAGAAATCAATTTTAACCCCATGCCATAGACCACATCACTTAATATACATACATTGTAAAAGAAAAATTACAAATCAGTTATTTTTGAAAGACATACACTGAGCTTTCTTTCTGCTGTAACATTATAGCTATGAATTATATTCCAAGATTGTCGAGTATCAGAATGGTAACAGAGTTAGTGCAAGAGGAAGGTTATACACAGCTTATTATTTTACCCAAGGTTCAAAGCATCTTCAAAGTTTAAGAATTCAAGTAAATTAATGATGCATTTTTCTCCTTTGTTCAATAGGTCACCTCAAAAATAAATTAAAATTCTACTTTAAGGATTGTTACATATTTTTTAAATCGACATAATCCAGTATAAAATTAGAGTAAAGAATTTTGATGTTCAAAAGAAGTTTTCTGGGATTTTTGACCATAGAAGTGAAAATGCAGAGAACTTGTCTCTATATTTCTTTTTTTTAAATATTTTATTTATTCATTTTTCAAGCAGAGATACAGATAGATAGAGAGATAAATAGATAGATAGATAGAGAGATAGATAGATAGATAGATAGATAGATAGATAGAGAGATAGAGAGATAGAGAGATAGAGAGATAGAGAGATAGAGAGATAGAGAGCGAGCACTAGAGCCACCACTTTGTGGGTCTGGCTCATGTGGGCACTGGGGAACCAAACACGGGTCCTTAGGCACTGGAGGCAAGTGCCTCAACCGCTGAGCCATCTCTCCAGCCCTTGTCTCTATATTTCTAAATGTAATGAGGCAGATTTTTGATCAATATGTGTAGCTGGTCAATATGGCTTTAGGAATTTAAAGATTTTATTGTCTATAAGACTTTTTTTAGAAGTTCATATTATTTCTTTTCATTTTTAATGTTTTATTGCAATTTTTAATTTTTAAAATTTCATTTATATATTTGCACATGTGTGTGGGGCATACCAGAGCCACTTCTTGCATCTAGATTTATGTGGTACTGGAGAATTGGAATTGGGCCAGGAGGCTTTGGAAGCAAGTGCTTAACTGCTGAGCCATATCCCCAGCCCCTGGGTTGTCTTTGTTTTTTGCATCAATTTCTTGTTACGTTGATGCATCTCAAATCTCTACAAAAATATAATTGTCAATTTTTTTAAATCAATATTTTTGTGTCCAAAATTAGATACATTGTATTTGTAAATAATATGTTGGTATCCCTGATACCCTCCTCCCTGTTCCCAATCACTGGGTATCCTCCTTGGTGGGCATACTGGATGGTTCCATGGGGCCATGGCTGGGAGGTTATGGACAGCCTAGGAGTCAACCCGGTTCCACCCCCCTTTGTATGTTGTTACTTAAGGGGGCCATGTCTCTGCATTTACTGCATCTCATGCCCAACGACAGTCAGAGAGGCATCTCAGAGCATGGCTCTTTTTAGGTAGCATATATACTTCTTTTAGCTCTTGCAGCCATTACCATGCATTTTATCAGTACTGGCCAGACCTTACACAGCCAAAAACCTTAGGCATTTCCCACACACACAAATTGACAGTTAAAATGCAGTTTAACTATATATAATTTCTACATCTTAACAATATTGTATCACATTATTACTTTGTTTTGTTGATATATAATATATGTCTTAAAACTCTATATTCTGACAATACTTTTAAGTTTCCTAAGTATTCCTAAATATTCTTTTAATACTAACTTTACACACATATAAATTGCAACTCAAACTACTTATTTAACCACATTTCAACAATACTAAACCCATTCCTTAATACTCAAGTGTTTTCACACTTAGCCTTACTATTCTTAACTAAAACACTTTCACACTTTAACTTTACCTATACCTATTCTATTTAATGAGCTTCTGAACATTTCTTATACTTAACATTTCTTCCTTTAGTTGTGCTGAGGTTATGTTTACTATTCCCTCACACGTTATTGTTTTAGTATACTTCTCACATTGAATTATCATTATTATTCATTATGTCTATTAAATTTGTTATTATTTAGTATTTATTATTACACTTAAAGCACACTCCTCACAATGTGTATATATGATAAGTTAGATATGTAGAACTGTTAACAAGAATATAACCATCACACATTCGATAATTGCCATAAAATGTAGTTGTGACACACTTGGTGGAGTTGTTTTCCATCGTAACAGAATTCATATGTACACAGTGACTTAATTGGTTTACTAATCTTTTTCATGAACACAACTTATAAATAAAATATGTTATATACTCCTAAAAATAAATACCATTTATGAGTACAGATATAAATATACTTTGAATCTTTAATTGGAACTTTCTTAACTTCTCTAGTTTTTTTCTTTCCTGTGTGCTACTGAAACTAACATTATTAAAAAGAGTGATTAAATTAAAAATGAAATATGTGTATGTTGGTTTGACCCTTAAAATACTATTTGCCAGTTTCCTTTGCTTTTATAACTCAACACAATGATCTTTACAGCAATCTATTTCTAAAAATCATAATTCAAAAACTCAAAGAAAATTTCCAAAGGATGTCGTATTTTAGGTTAGTAATTTCTGAAAATCTCTAGACAGAAGCTGATATCCTTGGGAGTCATCTTTTAATAGTTCACCATATATTTCAAGAGTGAAACTATGTCAATATCCCCACCTCTAAAGAGGAACAGCTATGAAAAACTGTAATAAGTATTTAATTAGTGAATAATACCTTCTATTACCAAGAACATCTTTAAAGATAAATAATATATGTCTACTAATGATCTTACCAAATTTTAATTTTGATCATAACAAAAGAAATTCCTATAAAGGGGATAAAATACACAGTAGCATAACGTAATAGAAATGTATAAAAGGCTTATTTTCTCATTTGTTCAGAGGATGAATTGTAAGTGTAAATTGTATTTCTGAAACTCTCAACAAACTGAAAGGGTTGCAAGTGAATTGTAGTTTAAAATTTCATGCAACCATTTGTTTTCATTGACTATGTCTAAAATCATGTGTACCTTTAAATTGCAAAGAAGTTATTACTAACAATTGTTTTTGGCTGTGTTTCTTTGCAGAGTATAAGCCATTTTCTAATTATGCCGAGCAGGGACATCTAGGTGGTTAGTGCATGATTTTAGGGTAACATTTCAATAACACACACATGATATAAACAACCTGAGTATTTTGAAAAGAAAGTTTATAAGGACATTCTGTGAGATGAGCCTCTTGCTATTTTGATCTACCTTGGAACCAGATTTTATCCTTTGACAACATACTTACCCCCAGAGTTGGAAAGGTTGTTTTGTTTTGTTTTCTTTAATTAACACCTTGGCCAAGATGTAAAAAGACTTCTCAAAACCTCATTTCCACTTTTGATTATATAGATGTACAGACATATGTTAAAAATCTCAGATACAGTAGCAGAATTATTATCTAAAAGTTAGAGGACGGGTTCTTATAAATTCCTGATTTTATTGTTTTTTATCTTTCTGACCTAGTACTTGCAGTGTTACTTAATTTTCTTCTAAAGTTTGCAGAGTGCAGTTTCTACCCTTTCCACAGTTGTAAGGAATATTGTCTCAAACTGTCTCATATGTAGGGATTTTATAGATTACAGAGATGTCCATGAGTCTAAATTTCATCACTTCTTACAGTTGATGTGACCATAGTTCATATGTATTCATTCACATTAATTTATGACTGTAGAATGTTGAGAGTACAGTATTACGTTTGTTGTACCATATAGTGAATTACATCTATATATGTCTATTCTTGGACAATGGATTTTTTTCCTCTGTATTATTCTCCCATCCAAAAGTTTGCAAGTGCATTTTTTTCTAATTGTATACATTTTAATTAATGATATATATTTCTATAACATGCTTTGTGGTAATTTAGGTAAGATGATGCTCACAGGGAGCCATTAAAGCATGGAAATTGTGAACTTAGTATTTTTAATGTACTTCTATGCACATGAAACACATGATCTCAGCATAATTCCTATAGTGGAAATTATAGACTTGATAGGTGACTTGGACATAAACCAAATGAAACTTCATTTTGTTACTGTAGTTGGAATTAAAGGAAATAAAGTTTCCACTCAAGAATCAAAAGAATTGCATTTTAAACATTTGTATTTGTTTTAATTTACCTTTTGTATTAATAAACTCTGACTATTATTTATAATGGATAAAGTAGGATAAGTGAATCAATTTTGTGTTACCATGATCTACTTTTCTTGATGGATATGAACAGTTAGAAATTACATCATCTTCTTGGGCTCATGATAATGAAATTTGGCCAAGTACACTTCTGTGCTATGTAACATCACTTGCATTATAATTCATATTTAAAAAATATCACTTCTATATTTCCTAAGGGGATAACAGCACTTTTATAAAACATTGTCATTTACTTAATAACTTAATTTCTGCAATTTCCTCTGTTAAAGCCTTTCATTTATTACATATAAAGAGAATATCAAAGCAACAAAAATAAACCTCAGGAGACTTTACTATCTCCCTATACATTCTTCTACTTCCTTCAATTTCTGGTATCCAAAATTATTTCTCCAATTATATTTAGAAATATTTTTGTCTTCTTCCCTTATAGCCAGGTCCTATATTTTCTCTTTTTATATTTCAATATTTCTAACACTTTCCCTTTGGTTCCATTCCTATAATTCTAAAATGTACAAACACTCGAATAGGTCTTTAAAAGGGATTGGATGGAGCCCTCCAGTGGGGCTTTGCAGTCAGGGAGCAAGGGAACAGTTGTGGCTTCTGTTTTGATGTCCCTTGTTTTCAAATGAGACCTCAAACAACTTGGCAGAGCCTCAGTGTTGTCCGGAACATTGAACTTATTAGATAGGTTATGCAAATTCATTTTAACCAATAATATTTAATGTTCAAAAGTTAAAAGCATGTGAAGTGTGTGGAGTTCTCAACTAGACCAAACACAAATTCTATGAACCCCAAGCACTTAGGAGGAGTTAAGCAGAAATTGGGAGGTCAGCATATGAAAGTATGCTGAAAAATAAAATGTAAGAAATGTGCATCTTAGATGGCAAAAAATATTGCATTGGGGACATAGGCTATGTGAGTTAAAAAAAAGTGGGAACTCAGAGACCAAGACTTAGGTCACAGGTGATGAAGCAGCTGATGGTGGTTGTCAAGTGGTCAGTACTGACCAGGAGCATCACCCAGGCTCGAAGCGAAGCCTCTGGTCTGCATAGATCTGAAGCACAATGGAGGTAACCCGCACTGAGAGACAGCACAGCTGGCAGCACGGGATCAGGAGGGTACACTCAGTGTGCATTCCACAATGTGCGGTGTATATATTTGGAGTTGCTGGGACCACACCAGTGGATCAAGGCAGGTTCTTTAGAACATGTCATACTGAGAGGAAGAACATGCATGACTAGGAAAAAAAAGTCACCATGAGAAAAGTCTCTCAATGTGCTTCTATGCATAATGCACCTCTACTTTCATAAAAAGCATTCCATTTTATTAATTCTCCTTGAGACATGGTAAATGTCCATGACTTCGATGTAATTTTTCTGGCCTCATTTTTGTCTATATATAGTGAACACCATATCTTGTAAAATCTATACCTGTACACAGCTCTCCAAAACCTTGATACAATGGGGTAACGTGACAACTTATTTTCAATGTATAATGCTATAGGTAACATCATTTGGGGAGGTTATAAATATGTAGATCTTTATTCTAGTTCCAGTTCTTGCTTATAGTGATGAAACTATCCTCTACTGATGCTTTCTTTGAGTGGCCAGTGAAAATTATTCTCAAAGATTTTTTAACTATGTGTATTAAGCATGCTAATGGGCTGAGGATATGGCATAGTTAATAAAGGCAAACCTTTGTTGGATGTCCATCAGCGATATAAAATTATGGGTGAGCATGGTGAAGTGCTTGTAATCCCACTGTTCAGGAGGCAGAAATACACACACACACACACACACACACACACACACACACACACACACACCACCACCAGCACCACCACCACCACCACCACCACCAACAACAACAACAACAACAACAACAAAGAAGCCCCACTCAGTTTATATTTT